>CM076576.1:857876182-858173429 GCA_034641835.2 Pinus albicaulis
AGATCAAAGGACTATGGAAAGAATACATCCAGCATAAAAGAATCAATGAAAATGCTAAAGGGGTACAAAGTCAGAAGATCTCAAAGAAAGGAAATGCAAGAAATATTGAAAAAGGATAAAAACAAAGGATCAAAGGATAGAATCTACACTAAGAAATGTGCAACCCCTTGCCATTGATGTCAAAGGGGGAGGAAAAGCAGGTAATAGAAGAAAGGGTCTTCTAAAAGGAGTTAGGCATAGGAAGACTTGGAGGAAGTATTGGATTATCGGTGGATGTGTTGCCATAAAATCCAAAGGGGGAGACTGTTGGAAATGTTGTCATTGATGGAAAAGGAGATGGCAAAGAAGGAACACCTGAAATAGCAACAAGGCAAAGAGAGAAGCAAATTATCGAAGAACACAGGCAGCAAAAAGAGAAGTAAGGAGCAGCATCAGTCAAGGAGCAGAGGAAGCAAAAGCAGTGAATTGAAGTAGAGAGCTATTCAAGGTGCAGAGTAGTGAAGAAGAAGTTTTGCATTACATGAGACTCTGTAATTGGGGGTCTAAATGGGTCTATGATGTTGTGGTGTGCAATTATGAGGTGTGGTGTGTATCGAATAAATAAACTCCATGGCGAGGGTTTTGTGGAGTTCTGCAGATAAATGAAGAAAATCCATATCCTGTTCAGAGGCAGAGTTAGAGAAGGGATGTAGATCTAGCCAGAATCAAGAAACTCTGCGTGAGGAGTGCCTTAAGTCCCAAAGAGAGAGCGTATAAGAAGTGCATATTGAAGCTTTGTGTTAAAATTTGAAGCAGTAATTGTAAGTTTCTGTGAATCGATCACAGAGTGATCGATTTCCCAAATTGCCTCTATTATTGATTTAACCTCTATGTGGTGGGCCTTGAGTTCAATAAGAAAATATATGAGAAACGCGTGATAAAGCTTTGTCTTAAGGTTTAAAGCCAATGGTTTGATTTATAAACAATTCTGATGCGCTGAGGATATATGTTGTATCCTTTGAATTGAATGAAATAAGGGTTAGTATAGATATCTGAAGATCCTCTGTTCTGAACTTAGATGTGTTGTATTGATCAAATAACTCTAAAATAAGGGTTCATTTGAGATTCTGCACATATATATCTGAAGGGTCATATGGACTAAGGTCTTATCGATCGCCGAAAGGATCGATGTCACAAAAGGAGAGGCGGAACCAGAGTTAAATGTGCAATGTGAATGGAGCTATGCGTCGTAACAGATGAAAGCAACATGGTAAAATACCGATGAACCAAAGGGTCAACGTACAAAAGAACGGAATTGTGAGCAGAAGCGGAACCGTGAAGGAACAGTAAAGGTGGGTTTCCGGTTTTAATCGCACCACCTTTGTGGGACGAGCGGTAATTGTGAATTCGGAGCGATTCCATAGACTGGAGGACATGTGGCATGTGATGAATTTTCAAACCGCCCCATCACGCATTAACGTTCGACTGAGGAGGCAGTGCGATATCAACGAACACTGTCGATCTGGAGGAAGGCTCATTGAACGGCGATCGCATTCGAAAGTAGCCCGAAGGATAACCCAAGGTATGGTGCACATATTTAATTGAGCCATCGCTTATATATGTGGGCCCAGAGCCAGAGGTTCATTATAAGTGGTTTAGTTGAATTAAAGCTCGATATATATATATATATATATATATATATATATATTTAAAATTTCCAAGGTCCGAACATTTGAGTAAGCATAAGAAGATAGTTATATTTATATGACTGCGTGCGTATAATCAAAGAACATAAGTGAATATATATATATATATATATATATATATATATATAGAATTTGCACTAAGACGATGAGGATAGAGTAGGATGAGAAACAGTGTATCTAACATTGAACGGAGGTCGTGATCATAGATTGATATGACATCGTATGTGAACTGGATGACATCGTTTTGGATATGTGTAAGGGTTCTATGTGGCATAGTTGTTTTATTGCATAGACCTGTGGGGTTTTACAATCTTTGAAGGAGGTTCCTACAGTTAGAAGAATTTCCAGGTTTAAGAGGGACTGAGTACAAAGGTGTAGGCAGGTGGTTATATATGCAAGAGGATTTGATTAACATCTCAAATCTCAGATTTGAGATGCTAAATATTTCAGATTCATTTTTTTAATTGCCAGTTCAATAAAAAAAGTATCAAAACTGCCCAGATCAGAGAATGTAAACAGGCAGCCCGAGAACAGAGATTGGTAATGAACATACATCGCCCAGATTCATATGTATTTGAGCATAAAACCTGAAAAGCAGTTATATATATAGCTGGTGCACACAAGTATAGTGAACATATGAATAGACATAGAGGTGAACCAAATTATACAGAATATTCACTCAACAGCAGTAGAAAAGAAAAATTCAGTAAAGCCAAAGTCCAGAAAAGGAGCTGAGTGGAATTGAAATGTGTAACTGAAAATATAAATATTTTTTTTTGTTTTATATTTTTTGTGATGCAAAGGCAAGTATCCTAAGGAAAAGAAAAATTCCACTATAGCATGGAAATTTATACATATTTTTATAATTTTAAAATGAGTTGGATAAAGGAATGAGAAGACAGAAGCCAAAGAGTCGTGGTTGTTCACTCCAAATTCCTTGTAAAATACAAACAGTGATGTGAGGAACTCTATATATAATATCAACTTTATATGCATAAAGAGAGAGAGAGAGTAAGGATAGAGAATGAAAAACATAGAAGATTGAGGCAGAGATGATAAGGAAGAGAGGAGCAGAAAGAGATGCTACAGAACAGAGCTGATATCTGAGGTAAATCAGAAAACATTTTCTTAAATTGAGGAAGTTGGAGCTTCCCTATCAATTTGAAGCTTGATAGCTTTCAGTTGTAGTTGACTGAGGTTGGAGCCTCCTGTAGGTTGGTGCCTGCAGAAAATTGAAGGGAGTTGGAGCTTCCTTGCAAGTTGTAGCTTGTAGAATTGAGGTTGGAGCCTCCTGTAGGTTGGTGCCTGCATAAAAACAGTGGTGAGAGGGAGTTGGAGCTTGCCTTTGCATCACAACAATAATAATATGTGGTTTTCTCCCTTTATGGGTTTCCACTTATATTTGTTGTCTCTATCTGTGTTGCCTGTGTACTGAGATGATTTACCGAATCTGCTTAATGTTTGTTGCTCTCATAATAAGTTTGATGTCACATTAATTTAATACTTGCTGCAACATATTAAGATTGTTCATATACTAAGGTTGATTATAAAAGTAAGTTGTAAATAAGCTGATGAAAAATTTAAAAAGCTCATGTCTGTGTTAAACTGATTCACCCCCCCCCCCCCCTCTCAGTTTAACTAAGAATTCAACAGTAACCACTGAAACCATCCAAGAATGAGAAATACTTCTTACCTGCTAATGTATCTAACACTTGATCTATAGAAGGCAAAGGAAAATGATCTTTAAGGGTAGCTTTATTCAATTCTCGATAATCAATGCATACCCTCCATTTACCATTCTTCTTAGGTACAATCACTAAATGAGAAACCCACTGACTGTCTGAAATTGGATAGATGAAGTTTACATTTAACAACTTTTGCAACTCTTCTTTCACAATTTCCTTAAGATTTGGATTCATCCTTCTTTGAGGCTATCTGATAGGTTTTCAATTTTCTTCAATGTAAATGTGATGTATACAATTCTTAGGACTAATTCCTTTCATGTCAGTGTACTCCCATGCATATGCAGATGAATGTTGTTGTAATGTTTTGATTAGCTTCTCTTGTTGTAACTTTTCCAATTTATTGTTTATGTTCAAGGTTTTCCCTGGAAATATTTCAACTGTAGAGCTACCAAATTCTTGGATAGAGTAAAGAGACATCTGCCTAAAAGATAACTATTCAATATTGGATCTTTCTTGAAATATATCATGTTCATATTCTGGAGATGATTCATAATTTTCTATTGTATTTAATATTTGGCCATCTTCACTAATGTTTGAAATAGTAAAGAGAGGTTGTATGTATTCTTCATCATCAATCCATTCTTTGTCATCTATTTCTATGATTGTTCTTGCTAGAGGATACAGAGTGAATTTCTTAGTTGAATTACCATCATAAATATACATGTCACCATATCTACAGCTAATGAAAGCATCAGTTGTAGCCAACCAAGGTCTTCCTAGTATGAGTGGGTGTCCTCCTAGATTTTTCTTAGGGGTTAATATCATAAAATCAACAGGATACTCCCAAGAATCTAAAGACAATGAAATATATTCTAACACACCATCTGGTTTGATTACAGATCTATCTGCTAATTGCAGTAATGTAGGTGTATAAATAAGATTAGGAAGCTTAAGTTGTTCTGTGGTCTATTTTCTCATGATGTTTATTGTTGCTCCTAAATCAATCAATGTATTTGGAATTAAAACTCCATTTATATGTGTTTTTACAACTTGACTTTCGGGATCTAAATATTTTTGAATGGCAATTTTTCCCACCATTATGTCGGCTATTTTTCCTACTAGCTGGATTCTTTTTATTTCTTTTATTTTTCTTCCTGGTTTCTTCATACTCAACTCCTTTATTTTTTTACCTAAAATTGAAATTTCCTTGATGGCTTGTAACAAAGGGATTTTGATGCAAATATTTTTCAATTCATCTAGGAAATCATAATCACAACATAATATGATTTTCTACTTCTCTATCAATTTGTAATCTTTCATGAAAAGGAGGTGTAGAAGTAGATATTGATGGTTTCTCTACGACACGAGTTGAATTTATTGGTTGTTTTTTCTTTTCATTTTCAAAATTTTGGTTTTGAAGAGCTGCTTCTTCTTCAAATAATTTATTGGGATGTAGAGAATCTTCCTCAGAATTGTCTTGTTCTTGAATGATTACATAAGGCTTCCTCTTTTCTAATATCCTACCAGATATTAGTTGGACATAATTAATATCTAGAGGAGTAATCATATAGGTTGGAAATTTCTTACCTTCTATCATATAGGTATTCTGAGGATTTTTATTGTTGGGGTTTGGTAATGGTTGGGTAGTTAACTAATTTGGTCTCCGAGGGAACCGTAGTGAGAGTTGTGGATTTTGGTTTTGGATTGGAGATTGTTGATTTTGTTGAGGAATTTGTTGGGGAGGATAATTTGGATATGGTGGAGGATATTGATAGTACTGAGAAAATCTTCCATATGGATTTTTCATTCCTTGAGCCCAAGGTTGCAATTGAAATTGAGATTGGGGCCAAGGCTGCTACCAAGAATTCCAATTTGGTGGGGGATGAGCCTTCATTTGGTTGTTAAACCCTTGATTTTGTGGCCCCTACCATGGTCTTCTAGAGATAAAACAAAGAGATTCTGTAGTATTTGATGTTGTTTCTTCTTGAAAAATAGCCTTACGACCAGGACTTGAAGGACAATTCTTAGTCTCATGACTTTCTGAACAAATCATATAGGTTTCTATGACTTTTTCTTCAAGAGGACATTTTCTCAAAGCATGTTTCTTTTTGCATTTTGGATAGAAAATAGCCAAAGCATCAGTCTCGGCTTTCTGTTTGTTTTGTAACTTAAGGGTGTCTATTTGTTTACTAAGACTCCCTAAAATTTCTGTTTTGAATTCATCAAGCATGTTCCCAATTTCTGCCCTACTCACTGTTCCAGTTGCAGATTTGTTTACCCTAGCAAGAGCAGGATCTCTTGGTCCTTTCAAAAAAAAAATATTTTCCTCTTGAGAGATTAATACATAGTTCCCCAATATCAGGTAATAGAAGTTGATATATGTCACCCTTCCCCATCATGTTAAGGATATCTATCCATTCATCTCTAATTGTTTTCAACAAAAGAGCTTTAAGAGTGTCTTGATCTAGATTTTCCATTTTTGCTCTTTTAATGTTATAGTTGAATATTTCAAGTAAATCCTCGAAATTTTCATCCTCTTTTTAAATCATATTAAGCGCTTCCTCATTGTGATTAACAAGTATAAAATAGTCCAAATACCTTTCTAGAAATAGTCTATTCATATCATTCCATGTCCTAATAGACCTAGTGATTAGACTCATGAACCATTTTAGAGTTGCTCCTTTCAATGTTGAAGGAAACAATTTGAGTTTTTGAGCATCTTGTAGATAATCATAATTTTTGCACAAGAATTCAAATTCAAATAAAAAGGTCTCAAAGTCTTCACTTTTTAATCCATGAAAGTTTGGGAGAACAAAAGTTGAGATGTTTTTTATGGTAGCATTTTTCTCTTCATCTATTATAGGGAATCCAAAAGAAATCTCAGTTCCCCTATTTCCTCTAACTCTACCTCCTTCTGCATTTCCTCTACCTCTTCCTCTATCTCCTCCTCTACCTCTACCTCCTCCAAATAGTACATTTTCTCCATTAAATATTTCTCCTTCTCCCTTTCCTCCTTCTTCTCCTCTTCCTGCCATGATAGATTCTTCAGAGCTAATATAATGTTCAGCCTGCAGGGTTAACTGCTCCTCTGGTTCTTCTATCAATGGTATGTTGAAGAGAGGTTCTTCTTCTTCCTCTTCACTAGGTATTTCTAAATCTTCAGCTAGAATATATTCCCGTGTAGAAGTGAAAAAGGTTACTCCTTCTGTTGGAGTCCTAGGATCTTATTCCTCTAAGATTGCCTCAGTGGATGAAGTAGGAGATCCTCCTAACTGGATATCTAATCTCAAAACTTCTAGAAGTCTATGACCAGTAAAATATGGGATATGAGTTTGATATGGTGGTGTACTACTTCTTGTTCTAGGTGGAGTGAGTGGTGTTGTAGAGATTAAAATATTGCCTCTAGCTATGAATCTTCCCGTAGAGTCTCTTTCTCTACGCATATCATTGATTTTTTTTTTTTACTGTAAGAAATAAGGCTACCTAGTTACACTTCCTCGGCAACAACACCAAAATGTCTAGTCAATTTAGTGTCCTAAATTGCTTTTAGTAATTATCAACCAGGGCTAGTAAACTAATGAAGTGTGATGCACCATATGTGCTTAAGCAACCTATTCCTTACTTCGTTGTTTTGTGTCTTATGTTGTTTTTAGGGGGGGTTTTGTTCTTTGAGATCTATGGATGGTTAATCTAAAGTTATGGAAAGACTTATGTGAATATAAATGTATTTTAGAAGGAAGAAAAGGAAGTGTACCAAAACTAATCTAATTTTCATAAAAACATACCAAAAACTGAGGGCTAGTTTAAGACCTATTTTGAAAATAAAAGCACCTATCTAATCTATTTATTAGTCCTAATCCATGGATATATTTCTAAGACTAAGATTGAGAATTACAATGCCTATCTTAAATGAAAGCAGAAAAATGAATAAACTAGTGTACCTTTAGTTACCTCAACATTCAATTTGTTAGGTATCACCCTATTGAGATGGAGTTTAGCAACTGCTTGTACTTTAGTCTGCTAAGGTCCTAGAACAGAAAACAAAGAATGCAAATGAAAATAGCTAAGATGTGTTTAGTTACTCCAATTATTAAATTTGTAAAGAGTGATCTTATTTAAGTAATGTTAAGTAACTAATTACACCTATTTGAACTAAGGAACTAAGAAAAATCTGCAAATGGGTAACTCAGAAATTGCATTTTATTAATCATTCAACCATCTCCTCTAAAAATATGATTAGATCAATTCCTTCTAGAGTGATTTTTTAGGAAGATTATTGTTTGCAATTAAGTGAGGATCTTGTAAGTAAAATCATGCAAGATCTAACTAAAATGAACTAATGTATAATTGACTTGTATGCCACATTCAAATGTAAAGTGTTTAACTTCTTGAGATGCCTTCGGAGAAATCAATTATGCCTTAGTATTTGGAAAGAAAATAACAATAAGCAAGATAACTTCAAACATTGTATGTGTGAGATATTTAACCATTCAATGTAGGCTTAGCATATTTAAAATGGCTTTCATAAACATCTATTAATACAACAATTGACAACTCTGTTCTAATGGAAATAAAAGACAAGAACAATAAACTAAACAACTGTGGTTTCTTAGCACTTCAATCCTTAATCCAATTTTGAAAACAGAGTTTATATTTTCATGAAATGTTTTGGAAGAGAAATTCTGCACAATTGTATTTTATCATTAAACTATTTGAAATTTGGAAATGAAGCATAAGCCTATTTAGAAACAAAAATTGCTAAAACAGAATTAAGGGAAATCTAACTAGAAAACACAATAAAAACCTCCTTCAGAAGCAGGGGCCCTCTGAAACTGATGTGGTTGAACTCCTAGCCTATTAAAGGTGCAATAAAGCAAGCATTTGGAAAATTGAACTTCTTTATTATGATAAAAACAAGGTCTGGAACAAAGTATTCACTTAGAAATCGAAATTGTACTGAACTATCCCATGGTTCTGTGGAACCAATATTTAAAGAGAAATTACATAACTAATTGTGAGTTAAACAAGCTATAGGTGTCTAAATTGAATTGCAATTGAAATAGGATTTTTGGACTCATGATTTTCTTAGAAGAGAAAATCAAGACTCCTACTGTTTTAGGTAACGTTCTTTGACTTGTAACTTTGACCATAAGTTTAGGCTCCTTTTTATGTCAGTTTGGACCGTGTGAGTAGGATAGAATCCATGTAGGCAAGATTCTAGAAACACCCATGTGGATTGATTCCTCAACTGACACCTGAAACCTCGTAAACCATAAGTGTGGCTATGAAACACATAATTAGTTTCAGAACGGGCTGCATTCTGTAGCTAAATTGCAAAAAATTATCCAAATAGCAAAATCATGAAAATATAATATGACAATCATTTAAATGAATCCTTAAGAAAAAACCTTAGCATTCTTCATTGATTAGGATTTGTGATATTATGGAAAAGTGGTGGAATGAGGTGAGAAAAATTGTAAAAGAGAGGGTAATCCTGAGGTTCAACAGAAATCCTAGGGGCTTTCTCATTAAAAATGATTTGGTGTATAAGCAACATGACTCCATGGAAAATTTTATAAAAATGAGAATGAAATTCAGATTCCCACAATGCTTTGTGATATACATTAATAGGACTAGGTTCTTGGCTAGTCCATTCCAGCCCATAATAGGAAAACTTGAACTGAAACATATGGAGTACATAATGTATGCACTCATATAAAAAGGAGGGATTTTTCTCGTAGAAAAGATCTAGTTTGTTCTGTATTCTCTAATATTCTTGGCCAAATTATTGGATAAGATATTGGCCCAATTCATAATGGTAGAATTGATGGAAGCATCTATTAGGGGAACCCATTAAATTAAAATTTGGTGGTAGCATGCTTGGCAAATAACCTAGACATCATTGTTGCCACAAAACAGTAACGGTGTTGGTAATTGTGCAATTGGATCATCCTGCTTATATTTTCTTCGATCATCCTTCCATTCTTTCACTACCTTCATCAGGTCTTCATTTTCCTTGGAAAACATTTCAAGAAAATTTTTGTCATAAACTTTTTGTGGCATTGGAATATGGTACATAACGCGCAAATATTTAGGGGTAAATGAACCCATGTCTTCCTGTATTGAGTTCTTGAAAGTTCTGTCTGCGACATTGACATTTTCAATGACCCATCTCACCATGTCTGTGTATGGTAAAATCTTTGGTCTTACGACTATCCTGTGTAAAAAGGAACATGCAACCTCGAAATAGGAAGCTTCAAAAGAGTCAGGTGCATCCGTTGTTGCTCTTCCTTAAATTCCCTTGGTTTCTCTCCACGAAAATTGTACATTGCTTCCCAAGAAGTGGTTCCAGTATCCTTATTGCAAGTAGTATCTGAGAAGAGTGGAGGAATATATGTGACTTCGGAGGTATATTCTTGGGCAGCTACTTTTTCTTTCTTTGCCATTCCTGCTAATATCACTTTCTCGGGTAATTTTCTGAATTCAAGAAAACAAGGAAATAATTGTAAAGACGAAGAGCAGAGGAGAGAACAGATTTTAATTACCATAAATCATAAAAATGACACTTTGATTTGAAACATGCCATAGAAATATATCAATATTTTCGAGTCCTGAAACCATTGAATGTCGTTAATATCTCATTAAACACTTATCAAATATTTTACGTGTTTTACCATATATGTCTAATCAAAAAATTTATATCATGAGATATTTTAACGGATTGATTTATTAGGCGCCATTTCTAGCACTTTGTGATAAATGATACATCACAAATCATACATCATATAAGCATCAATACTATGTGTCTTGACCGCGAGTGTTTGTGAAATGTGATCGACGCAAATCCCATATCGCAATTTATTGAAGTGGACATGGCTCTTCATTTATCTTAACGTTGTGTGATGCAATAAGCGATATAACATGAAGTATTGCGCTTTTTCGGATCTGTTGAGGTCTTTAAATTTTGTTTATTTTTCTATTGGGTTCGACATTATCGCATTTCTTCTCCCGAATTATATTTCTTATTGGTTCATTTTTAGAAAGGCGCGATGTGATTTATATTTATAAGGGCGTTTTTACCTTTTTAACGGGAATTTTCATTTGACTTGGAAAGGTCTTAGCACTATCGCAATTCGCAAGTTGTACGTGTGTTATAACATTGTCACCTTAGAAATTTGTGATTTTCACTGAGCAGAATAAGATGAAAGTTGAAAAAGGTTCTTGCCTTTTATTTCTAAAGTTTTTTAAGACTTAAACAAAAACCAGAGTAGGACATCCTAAGCTTTATTTGTTTGCTATTTTAAAGGGTCCTCATTTATTATTCACAACTTTTAATCAATGTAAAAATAAATGTGGGGGTTGTTTCATAGTACAACAATTGGCGATTCACTGGGAGAACTAGTTATCTCTGATAATTTTAAAATTTATGTCTTTTTCAAAATAAAAATAGTTCAAGAAATGGAAATAACATGAAATTTAAAATAGGTAATATTTTTTTGAATCATAAAAAGAAAATCACTTTATTATTTTTCACTTGATATCCTTTTAAAAGTAAAAATTCTATTGTCTAAATCAGTCTTTACTAGGGTAAAATATAGAGTAGCAGATCTTTTTTGCAGATTAGTTTAAAATATCCTCATTTCTCATAGGTAGAGCCTCTGATGCAATTTGGTATTAATAACCTTGACAGGGTTACCGTTTAACCAGTCAAGTATCCCATCCAAATAAGAATTTGGTTTTTAAATATAAATCCTAAGTCATATACTTATTCATCTTTCCTCTTTTTATTTATTTTTTCTACATAAAAGTCATTATCTTGGTTTGGTGGCCAAATAATGAAAATTCCATTCATTGGTTATAACTTAGCTAAACAACTTGGCTCGTGATGAGACCCCTTGTCTTTTGATTAAAATAATCTCAAGCCATTACCCTGTTTTGATATACAGTTTTGGTAATGTCAGTTAGTTATTCCCCTATGAATATGATAAGTAGGCTAGTGAGGAGACCTCTTATCTTTTAAGATTTTTTTCAAATCTATTTCATAATATTAAACCTTAAAAAGAGAAAATTTTATTGTATGGGGAGAACCATTGACTCCTTAAGAGTTTCTGGATGACAATTTTAGAGTTAAAATATCTATCTGCAAAGAGTATTTTACTTTGTTAAAGATACTTTTCTTGACTGATAATATATCAAAAGTCTTTTATAAAGTTGGAGGCTTCTCAAAGAACAAATAAATTTGTGAAAAACAAGAAATTTTTTTTAGAGAAAAATCTCTTTTACTTTCAAATGTTATAAATATTTCTTTAACAGTCACTATTTCTAAATATGGAAATAATAAAATATTCAAAGAAACTTTATTGTTAATTCAATAGTTGTACTATTTCAACTTTATTTTCCTATGAAAAGTAAAAACAATAATGTACAAGGGATAGGAGAGGTTATTTTCTATGAAAAGTATTTTTTCAAAATTTTCCCATTTACAGGCATGGATTCTTTCCTGCCTGATAAATCTTGCAATAAAAATGTTTATGGGTTGATTAGCTCAGCAATCTAAAATGGTCCAAGCCACATTATTTAGAATTTGGTATGCTTACCCTTTTCCTCATGTTCTTTGTCCCACTTCAATACTAGGTCTCCTTGTTGAAATGATTTTGGACTAACAGAGTGTGCATCAAAGGAAATCTTTACTAACTATTGATGGTGAGCATGTGTGATTTTGGCTTTATTTCTTTCTTCTTCAAGTCTGAGGATTTGTGCTTGTCTCAATTGCAAGGAAGAAGAAGGAGTTTCTTCAATAAACTGGAATAGGACTAGAGAAGGAATAACTACGTTTGTGGGAAGAACAGCTTATTTCCCATAAACTAGACTAAATGGAGAACTTCCTATTGAAGCCTTCTATGTAATTCAATCTTCCCATAGAGAAAATTTCAAATATTTGTGCCAATTCTTCTGAATTTGATCAACAGTTTGTTTTAAAATTCTAATGAGATTTTTGTTGGTTGATTATGCTAGACCATTTCCCTGAGGATAATATTTGGCAGAATATTTAATTTTGAAACCTCTTTTAAGATAAAATTTTGTCATTGCTTTGCTTGAGAAATAAGATGCATTATCAAACATTAAGGTAGTTGGTAAAAAAAACCTAGAAATAATAAATTGGTCAATGAATTCAATGATGTTCTCAGAATTAGTTACCTTTGGTAGAATTGCTTTCACCCATTTTGTGAAATAATCTGTTGTTATAAGGATATACCTATGTTTCTTAGAAGAATGAGGAACGATCTCACCTATTATGTACAGTCCCCATTGTTCGAATGGTTGTTCAATGTTGACTGACTGTAATGGTAGGGCAGGTTTCTTTTTTCTTCCAGCAGTAGTTTGATAGGTTTTACATTATCTTACATATTAATTTGCATCTTTAAACAAAGTTGGCCAGTAATAGCCAGCATGCAGAATTCTGTTTGTCATTGTGTCTCCTCCAAAATGTCCACCAGCTAAGCCGTCATGGATTTCCTGCAAAACCTTTTCTGACTCAGATTTTTCTAGACATCTTAATAGGATAAAGTCATAATTTTTTTGAATACGACATCATTGATAATCTGGTATTGTTTTTCTTTTAATCTCAAGGCTCTTTTCTTTTTGTAATTGAGCTTTAGAGGAGCATATCCATTTTTTAAATAAAAAATGAGATTGGCATATTGAGGTTCAGTATCATTGAGGCTTACCTCAGATATATATATATCAACACCTAGATCTTCCTCTATTAGTGAATCAGATGCTCTAGTCAACATTCTGCAAAAACCTTAACCTCTAACGATTTTAGATGGTCTAATTTCTACATCATATTCTTGTAAAGCAGTTACCCAATTGGCTCTTTTTTCTCCCACTTCCCTTTGAATCAATAATTGTCTTACTACTGAAAATAAAACAATGATTTTGGTGTGAGTTTTTTGGAGAAATGGCTTGAAATTTTTTACTGCTTTAATGACAGAAAATTCATGCTTTTCAACAGCAGAATATTTTCTCCCGAATTCGGGTGGTCTCGGCGATTAATGGTGAGCAAGTGGTCAGGTGGGTTGGCGTGTGGCTCACCACCACCGCCACCCATCCTCGCATGCTCTTGAACTTAAATGCCACCGTCCGGCTCTTCAATGCGGATTCATGGGAGCTCTCTCCCCGATACCAGCTCACTTTTACTTCTGCGATGGCGAGCTCTGGAAATTTCTTGTATGTTCATCCCCTCAGCGTTTGTTGCACCCCTGTTGCGGCTGAGCGCAGCTCACGCACCATCACAGGGTCTCGTTGCGTGTTAAATTGCTGTATAGATATACTACCAGGACTCCATTTCTCTAATAGCGCCTCCTGCAACCTTCAGCGCACATTCTTCTCTGATTCCAGTCGACAGCAAGTTAATATCGCTCAAACCATGCCCCGCTTACGCCTGAGAATGCGTTGCAGGCGTGGGGTGCCATTAGGCGAGCCATAAGCAGGTCCTCTCCCTCCAACTCCGATTCTTCGTCGTATTCTTCTGAATTCGGACCTGTTCGTCTTCCTGCTCCGCGAAGAGGTCGAGGCAGAGGTCGGAATCGGTTCAATCCCGCCGGGCACTTTCGCTTGTCTTCCAGGGCGCATTCTCACCATGCCCATTTTCATTTTCCCTGCAGCGTCAACAATACTTCTCTCCTTGCAACAGTTACTATTGACCTTCGGGCAGCCCCCTCTGAACAGGCTTCTTCGGACCAGGTTCGCGCCACCACGGAGGCTTCTCTGGAGCCCATAGCGGAGGCAGAGCACAGTAATCTTCAGGCGGACATCCGGCAGAATGTTTCTTCGGACCATGCAGCCAACTTGGGCTTTCAGGAAAATCCTTCGGTTCCAAATGTTGGTGGTCCTACGCGCCAGGATGCTCCTTCTCCTGAAGATGAGGATCCTTACAAGTTCGGTTGCCTCATTGTCGAGGAAGATCCTTCCTCTGCTCAGTAACGTGGTTCCAGGTTTGCGCTCCCGAGTTTTGTTTTCATCGGCCCGAAGGTGTTTCTCTACAGTCCTATGCATATGCTTAATTCTGCTACTGTTCTTATGGTTTCTCTTTTGCTTCATGGACGGTCTCCCCTGCATGGGAGCTATATACTGCTATATGTCCAAGTCTAGGATTTTGTCATAGGTTATAAAACTGTCATTTTTGTTTTTTCTATGATACAAAATTGTAAAAATCCTGCTACTATGGCTTACTCCACAGGAGTCATACTGTTAAGGTCTGTTCAATTCTCTGTCATAGATGTCAGTCACTCGTTAAGAACAGACAGTATCACTGCTCTTCAAAGCTTTCAGAGTCTACCTACTAAATGTTGTGATCAATTACCAGCTTGTAAAGCAAGAATGCCGCATCAATGGGCTGGAACTTTCGAGGCTTCGGTCTCTATGTAACACTATTTTTGTATCAATATAGAAGTAGCCATATTCATAAAAAAAAAAAAAAAAAAAAAAAAAAAAAAACAGCAGAATATTTCAATTCAACACCTTGTAAATTTGAACTTAAGAAATAAATAGGTGCTTCAATTTTTTCTTCATTAAGTTGCGTTAAAACAGTTACATATGATGTTTCTGAGGTGAATGTATATAATATAAAATGTTTTGAAAATTCAAGAGTGACCAAAGAAGGAGCATTGATGTTAGCCTATTTGATTAATTTAAATGATTCCTTTTCAATGTGACTCCATTTAAAGGTTGAATTTTTCTTAATCATGGATTGTAAAGGCAAAAAAAAATTGTGAAAATTCAGGAACAAACCTTTTTACAAAATTTATTTGACCCAAGAAAGACTGCATTGATTTCTTATTGTGGGGAAAAGAAATTTTCTCAATTTCTTTAATTCTTTCTGGATCAATATAAATACCCTTTTTTGATTCAAAAAATCCTAAAATCTTACCTTCTCTCAAGGTAAAATAAGGCTTTTTTAGATTTAGTGAAATCCCATATTTCATGCATCTTTCAAAGATCTATTTAAGGTCATTCAACTGGTTGCCTCTTTTCTTGGAATAAACAGTGATATCATCCAAGTAAATTACAACAAATTTGTTAATGATTCCTTTAAAGTCTATATCCATAGCTCTTTGAAATGTGGCACCTTCATTAATCAAACCAAAAGGCATTTTTTGATAAGCATATGTTCCCCATTTTTTCCTAAACATGGTCTTCAATCTGTCATCTGGATGTACTAGGATTTGGTTATATCCTGAAAATCCATCAAGAAAATACATAAGCTCAAAACCGGCTACTAATTGTAGTAGTTGTTCCATGGTTGGCAGTGGGGAGTTATCCTTCAAACAATCTTTGTTTAGATTTCTAAAATCTATGCATATGCGAATATCACCATTCTTCTTTCTAACAAGCACTAGATTGGAAACCCATTTTGAATGTCTAACAGGAAAGATGATATTATCCTTAAGAAGTTTGTTCAATTCATATTTTATCTGACTGTCAAGGTTCGAGTGGATTTTCCTTAGTTTCTATTGCACTGGTTTATCATTTGAGATCATGGGTATGGTGTGTTGTATAACTGAGGTATCATAAGTATGGAGATCAGTGTAATCCCAGGCGAAGATTCCTTTGTATTTCTTCAGTAACTGAATGAATGATGATCTTTCATGAGATGGTAAATCAAGACCAAGATTGATGTTTTGCGGCTTGTCATCGGTACTGAGATTTACTAATTCAAAGTTCAAATTTGAACTTTGAATTTTGGCATTAATTATCTACTTAAATCTATCCTTGAGATCATAAAGATATTCCAACTTCACCATAGATATGGGTATTGGATTTTCTTCAATGCTTTTCTTTAACTGAAGATCATGCTCATTTTCATCTAAGATTTGATCATCATATGACCCTTTTGATGTCAAGAAATCGATAATATCATAATCGTCATTGATGACTCACCAAATGGTGACATTATCAAGAATGGATGGTCTAAAAATCAATTCAATGGAGAATATGTCAGGACTAAAATATTCAGAGTGTATGAGTTTTGATGCAACATTAGCTAATAGATCAGCATTAGCATTTTGCAATCTGGGAATAGGAGAAATATTAAATTCCAAAAAATGATCTGTGATATCTTGAACTATTGTTTGATAGTGTTTAAGATGTCCAGAAAGGAAGTGGATAGTGTTTCTTACCTATTTAATAATTATTTCTGAGTCTCCAAATACCTGCAAATATTTCACATAAAGACTAATTGCTTTATACAGTCCTTGTATCAATGCTTCGTATTCTATAGTATTATTTGTACACTTGAATTGTAATTTTCCAAATAACATGATCTTCTCTCCTTCTAGGCTAATTAGAATACAACCAACTCCTGCACCATCATTATATTTGGAACCATCAAAGTACAAAGTCCAAAACAAAGTTTTTATTATTGGCTTAGTTACAAAATTTGTAAATTTGGAAATCTATTTGTGAGAAGTTTTCAATTCGATAAATGACAGCATTTTCCAAGAAGGGAGATTTTTAAGAGTTAAAATTCCCTAAAAATGATTCACTTGAGTAATTTTCGATAATATTGTTTGTGAATGCTACTAGCTCATTGCCACCTTTAAATTCAGTTACTGTATGTTTCATGTGTTTTTCACGATCAACTAGAATTTTATTTGGTTTTCCATTATAAGGTAACCACATGTGAGACCAATCTATAGAAAAATATCCATGGAGTTTTTCGGACCAATCTCTACTCAAAATTAAGCCATAGAATTCTAGTATATCAGCTACTAAAATATCAATGATTTGACTCACTTTGGGATTGGAAGAAAGTTGGATACTGACTAAATTTATTTCCCCTAGGACTTCAACTTTGGTTCTATCAAGTTGAATTATGTGAATAACATATTTTTGAGGAGTGATATTCAACTTAGCACAAACTTTTGTTGGCATTATATTAGAAGAAACTCCTGAGTCAATCAAACAATTGTGAAGATTTCTGTTGTAAATTTTGTATGTTAGACGAAAAGGATGGGTATGTGAATTAGATATATCACCTATAAGGATGGTATCTGAAGGATCAACCTTATTTGAAGAAGTAGGAGTTTTTCCTTAACTGTTTGCAACCTGAGATATAACAGCAACGGGCAGTGATGAAGCAGGAACTGCATTCAGTTCTCTAAGAAATATCTTCTGCTATTGTTTCAATTTGGTCAGTTCATGTAGTGAAATATTTGCCATTAATTTCTTCATATCTTCAAAAATATTATATTCCATGGTGTCAGAAACTACCAAGGTTTTTTATGTAGATGGAGAATTTGTTGAAGGTGAACTAGACTGTGAAACCTTAGAAGCAGATTTCTTTTCAACTTCATACCATGAGGTGGGCCCTAAAAAGTTTTGGAATAAGCAGGGGGAATCCGAAAATCTTCCAAACGTAGATCCCGTAGGGCCTTGAATCCAAATACATTACCTACAATGGAAGTGTAGAAACGTTCTCACTCATAGAATATTTCATATTCTTCCTATTATAGAAGATATACTCATGAACATAAAAAGAAATCTCTTTATCAAGACTCTTTTAATGGTTGTTTTAAATGATTTATCCTTCGAAGATGATGTTGAAGTTTTTTTCTTTTGACTTGGCTGGCTTACTTCAGTAGGTCCTTTGCTTCTAGTAGTAACAGGAAAATCTTCTTATTGTTCTTCATTTGGAAGTATAAATTCCCACATGCCATTTATTTCAACTACTTCATCCTCTTCATTTCTTCTTCCTCAGTTTCTTCATCTTTTTTTTCTAGGTCAAAATCAGCATCAGATATAGTGTTGGGTGGCTGAGAACTAGAAGACTGATTTCTTTTGAAAGATATAAAAGTTTTCTTAGCATTGGAGTTTTCAGCAACTTGTTTTTTTATATATACCATTTCATTTGTCATGGTTTTCAGTACTTTTTGGAGGCCTTCTACATCAAAAGGATATTTTGATGGCTTTTTCTTAGAAGCATCTTTGAAAGAAACTTTCTTAGATTTCTTGTCCTCTTGAAAGTTTTTATTTTCGAGAGAAATTATACGTTTCTCTACAGACAAGGCTTCTTTCATGTTTTCTGCTAATTTAGCTAATTTTTCTTTGTCTACAAAAATGGCTATATTAGAGGGTAGAGAAGATATATACCAATCAATTTGAACATCGGCGCCAAAAACTGGTACAATAGGGATTTTACTAAGTAATTTATTGAATCTAGAATTGAAGTCTTTAATATTTTCTCCCGTTTTAGCCTTGATATTTGATAATTCATTGATGAGCGATGCAATGGTTCTATCATCACCAAATTTAGCTAATAATTGTTCTTAAAACATATCCCAACTAGTTATAGAGTGAGCAAGTAATTAGAAATACCAGGATCCTGCAAATCCTGTAAGAGTATATGGAAATAATCTGACCACACAGTCTTCTTCAGTGACTTCATTTAAATTGATGGCTAACATATAATTGTGAAGATGTTCTTCTACTGGTAGGCCATCATCAGGATTAAATTTGGGAAACCATCTTTCAGGATGCTTGGGAAGTGGATGAATATGAGTTTTTATTGCTACAACACCTAGATTATTCCATGGGTGTACACCCAGTGATGGTTGTTTTCCTGCCATGATTGTAGTAGTATGGGTGGATGAGGATATGAATGGGATGTGAGTGGAAGAAGAGGTAGGTTGACTACCTAAACTAGAAGAACTAGACCAGTAGTATGAATGAGAGTTGTTGTAACGTGTGGTGGAAGTGAATGGATTTAGGATGAGGAATTGGATAAAATATCACTAATAGATGTTTGTGATTTATATTTCTTGGTGTTCTTTCGGGAAGAAGTAATGGGAAATTCCAGAGGAACTCCAATTTTCTCACTTAGAGAACGAGTCAATATTCTTCTAGGTTGTAACACGGATGAAGCACTTTCTTCAAATAATTGAGGTATTGCAGGTTTTTAAGCTGAAATAGATATTTGTTCTAACTTCTTTATTAGAGTTTGAACTTCTGCTGATTCAATCTTATAATATGAAGAAAGTAATCTCTAAGATCTACTAGAATATTTTGGAGAATATTGTTCAACTTCTGATCTTAAAATAGTAATTCCAGATGGGGATCCAGAACTTGGTGGGGATCTAGAGGGAGAATGACTATTATGATGGCTTCTAGATTTTTTACTAGTTTTCCTTACCATTCACAATGGCCCTCTTTCTAGCGCCAAAATGTTGAAGCCTCGGAATTCTGTTGAAACAACATGGGGGCTAACCACCCAGTCTGAACCTTAAAGAAACTCCTTTTCCATTTGGTATAGTGGCTCCGACTGGGGATGATGGGACCAGTTTCCCAGCAAAGAAAATGATATGATGATGATGGTTTTGATACAAGGTGAAATGAATAATGAATTTAAACTAATTGAAATAATATATCTAAGTAACAAAAACATGCATCTATTTAATTTAATTTTTTAACTTAATCTATAACACAGGCATAATTACCATCAATGTGATCTAAAAATATATCTTTCAGTAAAGGATAATAAATATCATTCAATTACTCAAAGAGATGAAAATTATGTAAGATAATTATTTTGACTAAATATTTAGTCAAAATAATAATGTAAAATATATTGCATATATCGATTGCTCTATGTATTTGGTAAGAATTATAGCTAAAAATTTGTACAAAAGTGCATGAATGATAAACTGTAAATCAAAATGCATACATATCACAATATAAACAGAAATTATTGTAAACTCATAATCAAGACTTAATCATAAAGATAATAGTACCATATATGATAAGTGTTGCTCATAAAATCCACAATATTGACCTGCTTCTTCTCAATTCAAATATACTTTGAGAGTAAAAAAGTGTAATTTCAGTAAAGCATACTCCAATTTTCCAAAAATTATATCATTTCCCATTTATTTTATCAAAAGTATTCACAAAAGTACAAAAGTGCAAGCTTTCGCAAGTTGTTTTTTGACAAAATTATAGAACCTTCTCGAAATGCATGAGAGGGGTTTAAATACTAAACTAAATAAGTCAAAAATAGATTATACACACAAATCTGAGGAGGTTTCAAACAACCTTTCTCATAATAAGTAAGCTAAACTACAATACAGAAATTAAAAATGACAAGACTGCTTAGTTGGGCTGATTTCCTTTTTGTCACTTGGTCTTTGAGCTGGAAAATATCCATCATTGGCTTCAGTTCAGTCGGCTGGGTGATCTTGGATCTCAATTTTCCTTTGAATAAGGCATTTGAAAGTGTTGGCAACGCCTTTCTTGTGGAATCAGTTAAGGATTTCAGAGCCATGCACTGGTTATGTGGTCCGATCAAGAAATTCCAGTAATTTTCTTAATCCAATTTAGTTATCTGCTTAACTGATTTTGCATGTTTCTCGGTGCTTTCTTTCCACTGCTTTTATGATAGCTTTCCCTTTGGAATTACTTTAGCTGTACATTCTTCAATAATTTTGGCATTCTGAAGCTGTTTATTGACAAACTCAATGATTTTATGAGCAGGATCTCCTTATGTAATTTTTCAATCTTTGGGAGATCAACCTTCTTCCCTTCCTAAGATTCTTGCCAAGAAATAAATTCAAAAATTTTCTTATCAACCCTTTCACATTCCAACTTTTTGTTTGCCACCTATTGAGTCAATATGTTGCTTATTTCATAGTATGAGTTAGTAGCAGAGATTTGTTGGCAGAAACTCTCTTGTTTTTGTTTCAATTGTGAATTCAATTCAAGTGCTTCTTCAATGAATTATTCTATTTGAGGTTGACTCTTGATCTTATCCATTGCTACTTCTATCTGTGCATCTTTCTCAGAGATGTGTACTTGATGTTGCAATTTCAACATTTGAAATTATTTTTGGAACTATGCCATTTGCATTTCAGGTTGCTTATTGGCATTATGTTTCTCCTATTCCAACTTTTGTTCTAGCACTTTGATTCTTTCTTATCTTTGTTTAAGCAGAAGTTGCACTTCTACTGCTTTATCAATTGTAGCATTTGCATATGCCCCTACAAACTGTGAAAGTTTAGTAAGATGTTCAGTTGGGTTAACAAGAGTGTCTTTTCAAACAATATCTATTGACTCATTACTGAGGGTTTTCATTGTTTCATCAATTCTTCTTCTTTTCCTCCTCTTTACTACAGATTTATGATTTGGACTATAGAAAACTTCCAATGTAGGTATCTCTTCAATATTCAAAAAAAATTCTTTAGTAGGGAAGGTCGGGATTATTTCTTGATCTTGAACACCTCGAGTTTGTAGAAGTGTTATTCCTTTTTCTGGTAGCTTCTGAGTCTATTTAGGAGTATGAAAGCATGTTGATCCTTCAGGTGTAGATTGAACTTCTTGAATTTCTTTATAATATTCCTTTTCTAATCCAGCTTCATCAGTTCTTTTCTCAGCATGTATATCAATTCCTTTAATTACATCTTCAATTATTTGATCAAGGCTTTCATATTTATTTTAGATTCATTTTCAGAATGATCTAAATCTTGGGACTCGTGCTTGGAATGCTCTGAATCCTGAACTGATTTCTCCTGGGACTCGTCTTCAGACATATCTTTGGATCATCATCTAAGCTGGTACTAGGATTTGGCTCACTAATTTCTTCCATTTGCAACAGGTCCAATGGGATTGTTTCTAAATCTTTTCTTTCTGTATTCATGGAAATATTCGATATCTGCTACACTGAGTTTGTTGGATGCCATGTTCAATACATCTGAAAGCTTTTTTTTTCCTTCAAATAAATCGTCAAAATCATCTTTCTCATGCATGAATGGTATAATTTTAAGAGCAGTAGTAAAATTTGAACCGCATTGTTGGGATCATACTATCTCCCTGTCACAAAATCCAGATTCAAAGAGGTAATATTTGGGATCTCTTTGGTTGTATGACCTATATCAAAAAGAGCAAAGGTACCACATTGTACTGGAAACTTAGGCCAAATAGACTTCTTTGAATCTCTGAGATGCTTTGTTATACCATTTCCTAATGTTTGGTATGCAATTTCCCTGGCCAAAATTTTGTATCGGACATAATAGGGAAAAACATGGGGGGATGCAATTCTCCCGAAAAATCTCATATAAGTAAAATTTTCTTCTCCAAATCATCTGGCTACAGGAATAATATCTGCATTGGCCTCTTTAGAAATCTTGGGGGCTTTCTCATTAAAAATTATTTGGTGTATAGGCAACATGACTCCATGGAAAATTTTATAAAAATGAGAACAAAATTCAAATTCCCACAAGGCCTTGTGAGAGACATGAATAGGACTAGGGTCTTGGTTGGTCCATTTCCAGCCCATAATAGGAAAACTTGAACTGAACCATATGGCGTCCATAATGTATTCACTCATATAAAATGGAGGGATTGTTCTGGTAGAAAAGATCCTATTTCTTTTGTATTCTCTAATAGTCTTGGCCAAATTATTGAATAAGATATTGGCCCAATTCATAATGGTAGAACTGACAGAAGCGTCTATTAGGAGAACCCATTAAATAGAAAATTTGGTGGTATCATGCTTGGAAAATAACCTACACATCGTTGTTGCTACATAACAATAGGGTGTTGGTAATTGTGTAATTGGATACATACCAAGTTTATCCTGCTCAAATTTGCTTCATTCATCCTTCCATTATTTTACTACCTTCATCGGGTCTTCATTTTCCTTGGAAAACTTTTCAATAAAATCTTTGTCATAAACTTTCTGTGGCATTGGAATATGGTACATAGCACGCAAATATTCGGGGGTAAATGAACCCATGTCTTCTTATCTTGAGTTCTTGAAATTTTTGTCGGTGACATTGAAATTTTCAATGACCCATCTCACCAAGTCTATGTATGGTAAAAACTTTGGTCTTGCGGCTATCCTGTGTAAAAAGGAACATGCAACCTCGAAATAGGAAGCTTCAGAAGAGTCAGGTGCATTTGTTGTTGCTACTTTCTTCAATTCCCTTGGTTTCTCTCCTTCAAGAAAATTGTACATTGCTTCCCAAGAAGTGGTTCCACTATCCTTATTGCAAGTAGTATCTGAGAAGAGTGGAGGCATATATGTGACTTCGGAGGTATATGCTTGGGAAACTGATTTTTCTTTCTTCGTCATTCTTGTTGATATCACTTTCTCAGGTGATTTTCTAAATTCAGACAAACAAGGAAATAATTGTAGAGATAAAGAGTGGAGGAGAGAACAGAGTTTAATTACCATAAATCATAAAACCAACACTTTTATTTGAAATGTGCCATAGAAATACATCAATATTTTTGAGTCCTGAAACCATTGAATGATGTTAATATCTCATTAAACACTTATCAAATATTCTACGTTTTTTACCATATATGTCCAATCTAAAAAATTATACCATGAGATATTTTAACGAATTGATTTATTAGGCACCATTTCTAGCTCTTTGTGATAAATGATATATCACAAATCTCACATCGTACAAGCATCGATACTATGTGTCTTGACAATGAGTGTTTGTGAAATGCGATCTATGCAAATCACATGTCGCAATTTATCGAAGTGGAGATGGCTTTTCATTTAGCTTCACGTTGCGGGATGCGATAAGAAATATAACTTGAATTATTACGCTTTATCAAATTTGTTGACGCCTTTAAAATTTGTTTATTGTTCTATCGAGTCCGAAATTATCGCATTTCATCTCCCGAATGATATTTATTATTGATTCATTTTTAGAAAGGTGTGATGCGATTTATGTTTATAAGGCCTTTAACCTTTTTAACGGTAATTTGCATTTGAATTGAAAAGGTCTTAGTGCTATCACAATTCGCAAGTTGTATGTGTGTTATAACATTATTACCTTAGCAATTTGTGATTTGCGCTGAGCAGAATAAGATGAAAGCGGAAAAGGGTTCTTGCCTTTTATTTATAAAGTTTTTTAAGGCTTAAACAAAAAGCGGAGTTGGACATCCTAATCTTTATTTTTTTGTTATTTTAAAGGGTCCCCATTTATTATTCACAAATTTTAATCGATGTAAAAATAAATGGGGGGTTTGTTTCATAGTACAACACTATATTTCACTATGCGCTTTGAATTACTCCAAACTGATTTTTCAAACAAAAGTTATGCAAAATTTAAAAAAATACACACCTTTTTCTTGCTTTTTAAGAGATCGCTATTGAAACTGTCGTAAATCTAAAATTTTGGATCTCCAAGGTATTAAATTTATTCCTTTGGTAACCCTATAATTATTCTTTCCAATACCATAAGTTAGACCGATATTGTATTTTTCAAGAAATATTTATTCCCAATCTCCCATGATGTCCTAATTATAGACTAGTTCAATAGAGCTAACTTATATGGATTTCCAACGGTCATTGTTTCAACCTTCAGCCCTGAAAATGATACACAAGAAACTAAAGTCTGTTCACTTTCAGTATTTTTTTATGAAATTCAAATATGATGCTTGGAGAGAAAGTTTTGATAATTTTCCCCTGGTCACATGTTTGAGATTGAATTTTGGAGCATGTAAAAACCCTAATTTCTTCAGACCATATATTAGAAAATATAGTGAACCAAGATCTGAAATTTCTATGTGAAGTTCACCAATACATTTAATCCACGTGATCAAAATTTTAGCTTTTTAGGTCTCATAGAAAAAAGGTTATAGAGAAAAGGAAAATATGGTCTATTTGAAGCAGCAAAACCCTATAATCCCAAAGATCTGATACCAGATGTTATGCAACTAGCTCACAAAATAGAAGAAAATATACATCAACGACTTGATAAATAGCCTCTTCAAAGGGGAAACCTCATTTACATCACATAAATGAATAATTATTGGATCATACAAATGATAATACCTACTTGATATATATATAGGAGTTTAAGGGTCACATTATAATCAGAGCCTACATAACAATAATAATGTAAGGGAAAAACAATAACAATATGGGGATACACTAACAATAACAATAAGGGAGCTACACTAGTATTATAGAGACCTAACATTGTTTTTCATGCATGTAGTATATAATTTGTGGAAAATAGAGAACAGGTAAATACAATCACTCACAAACCATAATGAACACCAAGATATGCTCTAGGAAACCCTTATTATAGAAAACCCAACTAGAAGGTGAGGATAATATGATCACTTTTTTTCTGGAAGGAAAATTATTCATGTATAAAGGAGAAGGAACCCTATATGGATTTTTCAAAGAACTATGGTCTATGGGATGCTAAAGAATAAAAATCCCCTCTGATATGCTCTCTCTATATTGACAATTCAAATATATTCTACTCTATTATTGAATAAAAGTGCAAGAAAATAGAATGGAACCCCTTTTCCTCCTAATGGTTTGGTTATAACATAACCCAATAGCTAACTAGGGACTATATTTGACCCATTCAGCCCTCAACATTGGTTATAACTTGATCATTCTAGAGTCTTGTTCGTAGTCACCATGTGGCTAGCCCCTTTTCCATTAGTAATGAGGGTTGGCATGGAATCCTCTTAAATTGTGGTGGTAAATCACGATAGATCAACTTCCATGAGTCATAAATTTCTCATACAAGCTCTAAATAAGGAGATTCGTGTGTCATTAGGAAGGTATCAGTGTGTAGATTATGGAATCTAGGTCTATAGTAAGTTAAATACCACAAAAATTGGTCAGTTTAGGCTTCAAAAATGGCTCCTAAAATTTTTTCAAACCCAATTTTCCAACTTGCGACTATGATAAAAATGACCCTGCAAGTTGATTCCTCCAATTTTTACAATCTGAAAGCATTGATATGGATGAATATAATGATCCAATTTGGAATTGATTAATAAAAAATACTAATAAATTTATGTAGTGATTTTAGGCACAAGGAACATGATTTTCGATCAATGCACACATGGGTAACAAGGTTTTATGAAGGTTCCCACGAGGCATAGAATAGAAGATGACGAGGTGTATTGTTAAGTCACTCTATGATGTGAAAATAACCGGTTCAAAACTCTATGGGAAAAAATCCATTCATGTTAAGGGCTAGTGTGGCCATAGAAGGATGTACCCACATTAGCCTATCGGACTCGCAACAGGCAGGCTTGGCCACCTCCTTGGTTCCCCCTCTCAATAAAATCAGTAATCATGGTCCTCACACCCACCTCCCTCCCCACGTATAATCCTACCCTGGGCACTACCGCCAACAAATCTCAGAAGTACGCTCCCATTTGTCACATTAATTTCCCGCAAGAAACATACAGCACATGCGGCATGCTCCCCCGTGGCTCCCCTTTTCCGCCTCACCACTCCCCCGCCTATTTCTTCCCCTCACCTCTTGCATGTTTCTCATTCTTGCCTACTCCTCTTGCCTGTTTTCCCTCTGCTCTATTGCTCATCACCACTCTGTCTCCCAAGAGGCCACGGTTCTCTCCCTCGTTCATATGTCTCCCCCTCAATAGCTCTGCTTCACCCTGCTCCCATGGCCCCTTGCAGAGCTCACCCTTCCCCCCCTCGTAGAGCTTATCCTTCCCCCCCTCGCATATCTCATCCTTCCCCCCCTGCCCGTCGAATTCGCAGTGCTCGTTGGGCCAGCACCTCCTGTCCCCTATCACCCATGCAGAGACTACATCTAGAAATTCCGCCAGCACTTTCAAAGCCACTGCCAGCCTGGACATGCAGTTGCACCTCACCGAATTGGAGAACATAGCTTGCACTCTTCGCAGAAACACTCTGTCTAAAGCAGTGGATGCAGCGTTTGGTTGGATTCTGGAACCAGGTTTCACCAGACCCCAGGAAAACCTATACAACCGATCTATTGATTTATAGTGGCAAACCAAAACTATCTTCGGCATCGCCCTCCAGGAACAGCAAGACCGCAACAGCGTTTTGGAACGCAAGATTGACTCCTTCACGGAGAATTTTGTCATGTATGTAAGTGAAGTGCACCACAAAATGTTTATTGACAGTATCTCTCCCCAATATGCACTCTTGAAGAGCCGATCTGCACCCCGCCGCCACCACCAGTGCCCCAAAGAAGAAGTTGCAGACCCAACTACTCCTCACTCCTCCCCCATGCCGGATTGTACAGGGGTCGTACCCTCCTCCAGTCGTCGCCAGATTTTTTGTTTCGACAAAGGCACACCTGACAAGCCCATTAGCGTGGATGACTTCTTGACCGATGATGCAAAATCGCAATGCTCTCCAGGACTCTAACTCACCAGCTCCCATATATGTTTTCTCTTAAACTCATGTTCTGTCTATTGTTTTGACTATTAGTACGAGGCTTCAAAGCTTTATTTCTAGAATCGCAACTCATGAACATCTTAATTTTTTTCAACATTGCACTTTCCCCTCTGTTCTATTTCCTATACTCCCCTTCCCAGAGGGTAAAATACAAGTGCAAAAGATTAATGAAACTAATACTGCCAGACGTAGGTCTATTGATATGCCTCACGAAGGCCACTATGTAATATGAGTTTTTATGATGAATGTGAATAGACCTTTCTTATTTACAAAAAAAAAAAAAAAATCATGTTTATAAGACCCTTCTGGGAAAAATGTAATTGTAAGAAGAATTAGTTTTTATTCTAGAAAGTCTTGGAAACCCCAAAAGTACAAGTTAACCCTAACAAATACAATTCGGCCTAATGGAGGGAATTTTATCCCTTGCAAAGGATATATAAACAAGTAATTTTACCTCATTTAACATTCACTCACTTCACAAGTTTAATCTATCAAGAAAGAGTTTTATCTGTAGTTGGGAAGTAGAAATAAGAAGAGTGAAGGTCTAGGAGAAGAAAGAAGGATGAAAAATATCTATTTTTGGGCTCTATATCTCTCACACATGTGAAGTTATAGGGTTTCTGGTGTTGCAGAAGGATGTTGAAGTTGCAGGTCAAGGTTGCAATAGGATGAAGTGCAGAATCTTATAGTTTGAAGGAATAAATTCCTACCTTGACCTCGTTGATATTAGGAGATTTTTATTTCTCTAGGGAGGTATCGGGAGTAGGTTGGATTAGGGTTTCCATAGAATCTACAAGGCCGAAATTATAGGGTTGAAGTAGCAATACGAGTTGCATTATTGAAGCTAACACATTAAAGTTGCAATATAGAAATTGGTTGTTGTTGGAGCCTAATTTTTGTGTCCTCTGTTGTTGTTGTTTTGTTATTGAGATTTGTTTGATGAAGAAGATCTAACTAAAGAAACACAAGAAGAATAATAAAGTTCATAAGACAATATCCAGATTAAGGAAAATTGAATTAATAGGCCTCCACTTTGAATTTTCCAACATGGTATCAGGCTAAGGTGAACAAGGAAGGCAACTGGAATGACACTACAAGGAATCACTTGTCAAGGGGAAGAAAAATGGAATCTCTCAAAAAAAACTTAAAGAAGAATACTTAAATAAGGATTGTCTCTTGAAGGATCTAGTTAAAGATTCATTGGTAGAAGACCTATTAATCTAGAAGGAGGGTTTATACTCTGAATAAAATCAAGACTACATCAAAGGAAAAACTAAAAGAAGGTTTTTGATATCTCTTGAAAGAATATCTATTTGGAAGGAATATTTTAAGGAAGAATCAAAGGATCTGAGAAGCATTTGTTGAAGGAATCCTATGGAACATCCTTCAATGGAATTACTAAAGTCTCTTCAAATACCTTGAAGGCATCAAGAAAGTTGAAGGCATCATCAAGGAAAATATTGGTCATCAAGTAAGTATAATATAATTACATCATGTTTGAATCTACAGTTCATATGGGTTCTTTAATCAAGGAGAGAAATAAGCTCGTTGGAGCATCAAATTATCTAGCATGGAAGAAAAGGGTTGACCTTATACTCACAGGACAAGAACTAATTAAGTATGCTACTATGGAAATTTATAAACGTAGCAAAGAGAAGACACAAAAACCTGAAAATTACAAGAAATGGGAATTAAGGGCTCAAAGGATCATGGTTGAATACATTAAATATTCTCTTGTTCCATTTGTTGCAAACTTGAAAACTTCCAAGTCCATGTATGAAAATCTAGTGAACTTGTTCTTTGTAAGTACATCAGGACAAAAGATGTCTTTGTGAAATAGGTTATCTATAATGAATATAGAACACCCTCATCCCACATCTACCCAAGTAATCATCCAACTAGGGTAAATATGTGACGAGAGGCAACTATAATGGGATTCAACTTCCTAGGTGACCTTAAGGAAGTGGAATTGAAGGAACACATCAAATAGACCTTCCACGTCAACAAAAAAACTACCAGGAGACAACCCAACCACTCTAGTAACCACCCCCTGGGTCCCACTGGGTTTTTAGACCATTAAACCCTTGGATTCTCCCTTGATATGGACAAGGATGCATCTGGGAGGCTTTGGATGCTCCCACAGCATGGGCATGCATGTGTCTAGGGACATTTTTCCTCAGACATGTGCTAGCATCCCCTAGATTTGAGCCAGTTTTTCAAGCCCAAAGCCCAGGTCACTGCCCATAACACAATAACACTTTCATAAATGAAATATAACAACTAAATAATGATGCAAAAGAAAACACTTGAACAAGGGCTTGACTAGACCCTTACTAGCCATGACAAGAATTTCATCAAACATGTAATTGACATGTTTAAATAAAATATTTGAACATAGGGGTCTCATACTTACCTGAGAATTGCTAAGAATAATTTTTGCCTCATCACATTAACTAAATTACCATCTAATTGGGCATAGATACATTATTCACTCATTTACAAATCAAAACATGATGAGAGACATACATCATCACCATCATAAAACACATTCATAACCAGCATATAAACAACAGAAATGATGAGCACATAACATCCATATGAGCCACACAATAACAAGCATATTTACCCATAAATACAAGAGGAAAAGATCTCTTATTTCCATAAGAAAAATACAATCAAGTATGGGACTTCCACGTTCCACCCGACCATAGATATAGCTGAGCCAAATCTCTCTTCATCCCATCACCCTCATGGCATATTCCAAGCATGAATGTGGGATCTCATAAAAAAAATCCATCAAAACCAAACCAAGGCTTCCAGAGGCCAAATCACCTCAACCCTCAACCAGTGATTCCACCTCATGGTGAGACATCACAACCATCACCGGATTTGTCTCCACCCGAGCTGCCTAGGGCTCCACAGTGTTTGTTCCAATTAAGGCTCCAGGACTAGTAACTCAACTCACAGTTGTTGTCGGGCTCCAGAGTGTTTGTCCAACCAAGGCTCAAGGGCTAGTAACTCAACCCACCAAGGGCTCCAAAGAGTTTGTCCAACCAAAGCTCCAGGACTAGTAACTCAACCCAAGTTTTTACAGGGCTCTAGAGCATTTTTCTAACCAAGGCTCCAAGAACTAGTAACTCAACCCACATCTAAAGGAACATGAGAACCAACCAGAAAAAACAAATAATGAAATGAACCCATAACACCATGGTTATCCAGGAAATGGCAAGGCTAGGAAAATTCATTTTCAATCCCAGCAATCCTCCATGCCAATGAAATATCATGACCAAGAAACTGCATGCGTATGCCATGCATGCCAAAAATATATAGGAAAACACACATGCAGCTTGGTACCTGCAATCAAAACCTGTTGTAGTTGTTGATCCCGATGTATTCTTTCACTTTCCTACTCTTTCTTTGCCTTCTTTCTCCAAATCTCCAATTATGCCACACTCTCCAAGAGTGCTCCAAGACTCTAAGTATCCAAGAGTATTAGAGAGAGAGAGAGAGAGAGTAATGAGAGCTCTGCCAAAACCTATCAAAGCTTGGGGAAAATCTTTCCAACTGATCCTCGGAAGCCTTTTCATTAATCAGGCTTATGTTTTCTTCAATTTCCATTATTTTCCTTCATTTTCCTCCTCACATGAAACCAGTGACCTTTCACCTCCCTTTTCTCCTATTTTCCTTTATTTTCATAAATAAAATGTCAATTAATGCCTCATGCCTTTCCAAAGCCTTTGTCATTGTCTTTTCCAATTTCCTTTAGCCATAATAAACCAAAATGACACCCAATAGGATGGTTTTCCCACCATTCATCTTGGAATACGTGTCCCATGACCTTGGTCTTATATTTTTTTTTACATGGATTTTTAACCAGGTTTGTTACAGAACCCTACCCCTTTAGGGAACGCCCTCCTCGGTGTTCATTCACACCTACAACCAGAAAAGAAAATCATACTTCCTATGGAGCTTTATAAAATAGCTCATTGAATTATTTATAATGACCACTATCGAAAAGATGACAAACATACCATTTACTAGAGCTTTATAACACAAATCATTACGGTTTTATAATAACAACCACATTTGCTTAAACCAGAAAATAATCATATTGTTTATGGAGCTTTATAAATCCATCTCGATACAATATTTACAATAATATACACATAGACACATTTTCTCAACCAACAAATAGAATGATATTATTCCTATATCAACAAAAAGGGAATCCAAAGGCTCAAACCTCCACCCTCAAAGTAATACCAGGATTCACCTCCTTCCTAGGAATTCCATAATCCAATGCCAAATTCAAAGTTAGATCCAATGTCCATCTATAAATGCTATTGACCAAAACAAATACATCTCCGACCTTCCCTTCTCTAGTAAAAAATCCCTCAGGCAATCCGATCACCCCCTTCCGTGCAGTCACATGCCTTCCAAGTTCCACTAGCACCCCCATCCCAGGCATTCCATCCCTTGGCAAGAAAGGTCCAAAAAAAGGCATATCCCTCCCATCGGAAGGTGTAAAAAAAAGGCATATCCCTGCCTCAAAACCATAATACTGGTCATAGCATGCTTATGGTAATAAATAGACACTATTGGGTACCAGTATCCCACAATGGCCCTGCTCTTGAAGTGCTTTACCAACATATTGTTGCATGTTCCAATTCCTTTTGCTGACATTGCTAGTTCTTATAGTCGGTTTCAACCAACCAACCGGGCATTCCATGTTTTCCTATACCAAGCACATAACTACTATTAGATTCTTCATAAATTGAAATAACTTCAAATCATACCTCATTGTTCACTCGTCAATAAGGTAAACTTGCACTTTTGTTTACTTCCTGTCACACAAGTCAAACTAGTTGTTTAATCAAATCAACATGTATAAATATATCACATCTGGTTATCTTAAAACACAATCATCATAAGTAAAAATCATGAATCGCATAAACCATAATCATAAATCATAAGTAACCATCATAAGTTAGAATCATAGATCACATGCATTATAGAACTTAAATAAAATATTGATACTTATCCTTCATCGGTCCTTACTTCTTCCTTCGCTCTTTCTATACACATGCTGGTTCAGTTTCCACACCTAGAAAGCACTCAATGCTCTTGCTTCTCTTCTCTCGTGCACACATACACACAATTTACAACACGTACATCCACACAAGACATACAACACCACAAGATACACACACCCACACCCGATGTACAACACAACACAATACATACACCTACATCTGGTGTACAACACAACACAATACATACACATACATATGGTGTACAACACAACACATGCATATACATACACATAGTACAACACAACGAATACACATGTCACGATACCACAACTACACCATTCACATACATAGTACCGCATGCCCGTAGCACAACATGTACGACATGCACACAATATCACATGTATACTAGTACCGTATGCACAACATGTACACAATACCACATGTACACAACACTACCTACACAACGTGTGCATAACATCACATGTACAAAGTACCACCTGCATAATGTGTACACAGTGCCACATGTACACTGCACAACCTATACAACATGTACACAATACCACATGTACATAGTGCCACATGCATGACATGCACACAATACCACATGTACACAACACCAGATGCACGACATATACACGACACCACTTGCATGTAGAAATTATATGCACTAAGCATGCATATGTCCTAGATTCACCTGATCTCACACTATTTAACTTTATGCAAGATACTGAATCAATTCCACTTGTTAATCTTTTGCGGAAAAATTAATTGCACACACATGTAAAGCATAAATAAAAATAATCGCACATAACACAGTTTTTAACTGGGAAAGCCTTAAGCTTAAAACCCCAACTATATATTATGTATCATGGAGTCATATGACAATCCTCATACAAAGCTTATCAAGCTCTTAGTACAGTACAACCGTCATACACTAATCAGGAACAATCTTGCAAATCCATGCACTGATCTTCACCTCCTGCTAGCCTACTTCCACTGCGCAATCCCTGCTGATGAATAGCTCTGAATGAATTCGAATTACTCTTGCCTTCACAGTGCAATCCTCATTGGCACTCCAATGTGTGTGTGATTCAATCAATGCATCACTATAGTCACAACAGATAGTCCATCTTGCCCTTTCACCTATCTCTCCACTAGGTCTCCACTGAAACTGCCATGCACTGTAGTTAACTGCTGTATTTTTCAGTTGATTAATGAGTTATTATTTGTGAATTAATTAACTAATTAATTCACTCCACTCTCACCAGTGTATCATTCAGTTAGACTAGATACAACTAGCTCAACTAACTCTAACTGAGTTAAACTAGATACAACTCCATAACTACTTCTCCCAACTGCGTCATAACTCTGCCACTTGAGTTCTAACTGAGTCCTCCATGCATTAGCTCCAGTAAACTCTTGGGAATTGCATAATTCCCTCAGTCCACTGATGTGCCACATCTGTGCACTAAAACAAAGTGCTCCAAGAGAATAAGTTGTTGTTTAGTGTCTGATTATTATTAAGAGCTAATAATAATTGACATGCATCTATTTTTAGATCAGCGATCTATAAATAGACTTCGCCCAATATTCTAAAAATAGAATTTCATCTATTTTTCCAACTCGATCAACCATCCACAAATAGCATCCTGCAACTTCTGAAATATGATCATCATGTCTAAAAATAGACATAGTCTAAAAATAGAATTGTGTTGAACCTTTAGTTAAACTGAGAGAGGGGGGTGAATCAGTTTAACACATTCATGAACCTTTTAAAACTTTTCATTAAAATTATTTATACCTTCATTTTATATCCTATTTAATATATGAGTAATCTTAGAATGTAAGCAGCAAGCATTAATATAATATAACAGTAGACTTAATATGAGAGCAGCAGGTATTAAGCAGATGATATAATTCAGATCAACACATAAATATCATGCACAGAGACACCAGCTATGAGTGGAAACCCATAAAGGGAGAAAACCACATATTATTATTGTTGTGATGCAAAGGCAAGATCCAACTCCTTCTAACCACTGTTTTTCTGCAGGCACCAACCTACAGGAGGCTCCAACCTCAATTCTGCAAGCTACAACTTGCAAGGAAGCACCAACTCCCTTCAGTTTTCTGCAGGCTCCAACCTCAGTCAGCGACAACTGACAGCTATCAAGCTGCAACTTGATAGGGAAGCTCCAACTTCCTCAATTTATCAAACTGAATGTTTGCTGATTTACTCCAGATATCAGCTCTGTTCTGTATTTGCTCTTCTTCTCTTAATCTTCTCTGCTTTATTCTTCTATATTCTACATTCTCTATATTTTCTCTCTCTCATCCTTTATTTTTGAGCTTATTAAATTGAAATTATATATAGAAATTCTCACATGACTGTTTGTATTTCACAAGGAATTTGGAGTGAACAGTCATGATTCTTTGGCTTCTGTCTTCTTATTCCTTTTTCCAACTCATTTTTAGAATTACTACAATATGTACAAATTTCCATGCTACAGTGGGATTTTTTCTTTTCCTTAGGATACTTGCCTTTGCATCACAAACAAAACAAAAAAATTACATTTACATTTTTCAGTTATATATCTCAATTTCACTCAGCTCCTTTTCTAGATTTGTCTTTTCCTGTTGCTGTCAAGAAATTGTTTTATATAATTTGGTTCACTGTTATAGTGTGCATCTGAGTATGTATATCTGTCAAACCTGTAATCTCTGTGTATCTCTGTCAGACCCATACATTTTGTAAAGTTGTGCGCCATCCTGACAATCTCGCAACGCTCAGTTCCTGTCTATTTCTTCAATTAGAGTCTTCTTAACCCTTTCTTCAATCCATTTATCGAATTCCTAGGATTTGATTGATGAATACCTTGATAATTTTCATAGGCCTAAAGGCAATCCTTATATCTCCCAATATAACAAGTCCTTTGTCAAAAATGGAACCAACACACTCAACCATCCATAATTCACATGACACCCACGTCGTATATTCAAACATCATACGCATATAATATCTCAAGATATATGTACCGCCTCCGTTCATTTTACTGGAGCTTAGAATGAATTACCAACGCTAATACGGACCTGTCCAGCCTTAAGGTAGGAGCAACGTTTATAACGTTGACGTTCTGTCAACATACCACCATGTTCCATATTATAAAATGAGCCATATAACGCATAAATGTCATACCTTGTTTAACCCTCGGCGGACACATATGTTAAACTATATTGTATTCGATCAATGTTAAGACCCTTGGTGATATGTAATATGTTACGAACTTCAACTTTATCGTCGACCCTTATTTTAATAACCGACGCATTAACATCAAATGTTTTTAATATTCCTTAGGCCCTGGGCCCACAAAATAATCGCGGAATGCATACACCGTACCTTTAATTAAACTTTGTGCAAATCCTGCGAGCGATCACTGTTAGACATCGAGCCTCCAGATCAACGGCTTGTATCGATTTCGCGTAGGGTCTTTGGTCGATGATTAACGCGCGAAGGCGCACAGTGAAAGTGGTTTTCCCCGAGCCTTTGGAGCCACGTGTCGGCCCTTCTATGGAATCGCTCCGAAATTTTCAATACCACTTTCCGTATAAGAGTGGTGCGAAAAATACCAGAAACCGCCGTAACTGTTCCCCGTTCCTCCTCGTGGTTCTGTTGCTTTACTCTAGGTTCCATCCAGCTTCACGTTCCATCGTCATTCGTGCATTCACCATTTCCTCAGCCCAGTTGGTTCAGTCAGTTTCGAACCAATGCTGCACCAAGTTATAATCTCGCTTCTCCTCCCATACTCGGTTGAGGAATAGGACCATTTTACTGTATTCCTATATTATAAACATAGTGCCTGAACATGAATTCAACCTTACTCCATCTATACAGAGAGTCTCCCCAATTATGCACAGTACATCATTAAACCAATTACAGTGTATATGAATTTCAATTTCCATACAGAAGCCAAATTCCAAATCTCATATGATTGCTCAAAGACGCAAGGCATTCTCCACAATTAAATAAAAATTTCTCACGAGTCCTGAATTATGAACCCGTACTCCCACAGAGAGTGTTCAAACGGACTATATACACATAATCTAACCACGGATTTTTATTCAGTCTGAGCAGGTCTATACAGGTCTGTCCTCGATTCCTCTGCTGCCTCTCTGCTTCAAAGTTTTTTGGTTCAGGTACTCCTCCTTTGCCATCCCTTTTGCCATCAATGACAACATTTCCAACAGTCTCCCCCTTTGGCATTGATGGCAACACATCCACCAATAATCCAATGTCAAGACCCTGTCTTCTATTACCTGATTTTCCTCCCCCTTTGACATTAATGGCAAAGGGTTGCACGTTTATTAGTGTAGATTTTGTCTTAGCATTTCTTCTCTCTGGTGTAAAAGAGTTGTTGAGAGAACACTTTTGAGAATGTTTGAACTTGTATTCTTTCCATAATCCTTTGATTCTGAGGACCTGTTTTAAGTTTTTCTTGCTTGGTTGATCTCCCCCTGGAATGATATTTTCATTTCTGTTCTCCCCCTGAAATTGTGCTTTCCCTTTATATCAGAGAGTAGCATCTACAGATACTACCCCTAGTTTATCTCTCAAATATTGAAATGGTTCTCTGGCAAGAGGTTTGGTAAATATATCAGTTGTCTGTTCTTTTGTTGGTACATATTCCAGCCTTACTGTCTTCTGAGCCACTTGTTCTCGAAGAAAATGATACTTGATTGGAATATGTTTGGTTTTTGAGTGAAGCACAGGATTTTTAGATATACTTATAGCACTTGTATTATCACATTTAATTGAGATAGGTTCATCAATGCTTACCTTCATGTCTTGAAGAGTTTGCTTCATCCACATGACTTGTGTACAGCATGCTGCTACTGCTATATATTCTGCTTCAGCTATAGACAGAGAGATAGATGTTTGTTTCTTGCTTAACCATGCCACCAGACTTTCTCCTAGATAGAAAGCACCTCCACTTGTGCTTTTCCTGTCATCTACATAGCTAGCCCAATCTGCATCTGTATATGCTTTTAAAGTGAAGTTTTTGCCTTTAGGATACCAAATTCCGTACTATGTTGTTCCTTGTAGATATCTGAATATTCTTTTGACTGCAAGAAGGTGATTTTGTTTAGGTGCTGCTTGATATCTAGCCACTAGTCCTACTACTAGCATGATGTCTAGTCTTGATGCTGTCAAATACAGCAGGCTACCTATCATGGATCTATAGATTTTTTGATCTATATCAGCAGATCCATCATCAGCACACAATTTGCATCCCGTGATCATGGGAGTTGACACAGGCTTGCAGTCCTCCATTTTGAACTTTTTTAATATTTCTTTTAAGGACTTTTCTTGTGAAATGAATGTTCCTGTGTTCTTTAGTTGAATTTGCAGTCCCAAGTAGAAGCTGAGCTCTCCAATAATAGACATTTCAAACTCTGTTTTCATTTCATCAGCAAACCCTTTTGCTAGTTCTACTCTGTTGCTTCCAAACATAATGTCATCAACATATACTACAACAATCAGGAGTTTATTTTCATGGGATTTTATATATATATTGTTGTCTACTCCACCTCTCTTAAATCCTTGTTTTTGTAGATATTTATCCAGTCTTGAGTACCAAGCACGAGGAGCCTGTTTCAGTCCATATAGGGCCTTTTTCAGTATGCACACATAGTCTTCTTTGTATGTTAAAGAGAAACCTTCTGGTTGTTCTATGTAGACTTCTTCTTCTATATCTCCATTCAGAAATGCAGATTTCACATCCATTTGATATACCTTGAAGTCTTGATAGCATGAAAAGGCTAGAAACATTCTAATGTCTTCCATTCTGGCTACAGGAGCAAATGTTTCATCATAATCAAGTCCTTCGATTTGTGAATATCCTTTGCAGACTAGTCTGGCTTTGTTCCTGATCACCTGTCCTTCCTCATTCATTTCATTTTTGAATACCCATTTTGAGCCTATGACATTCTTCTCAGTGGGTCTAGGAACTAATTCCCAGGTATTGTTTTTCTCAATTTGGTCCAATTCTTCATTCATAGCATTTACCCAAGACTTGTCCTTGCTGGCTTCTTCAAATCTCTTTGGCTCAATTTGTGACAACATGGCTATGTATACTTCTTCAGTTTGTCCTGTTAGTTGCCTTCTTGTTTGGACCCCTACTCTCTTGTCTCCGATGATCTGATCTTCAGGATGGTTCTTCTGAGTATATATTGAGGGAGCTTTAGAACTTAGCTTTGTATCTTCTGTTGTCTTGCTTGTTTCCTCATCATCTTGGTTTTCTTCTTCATGGTTGTCTAATGGATTGCAGCAGTCAGTATCTGTTGTATTGTCTGGAAGTTCTTCATCAAATCTCACATCAATGCTTTCTACTATTTTCCGAAGAGTCTTGTTGTAGCACCTGTACCCTTTACTTTTGGAGGCATATCCTAGAAAGATCCCTTCATCTGCTCTTGCATCAAATTTTCCAAGATTTTCATCATTATTCTTTATGTAACACTTGCTTCCAAAGATTCTGAAATGTTTGATTGAAGTTGGCTTTCCATGCCATAGTTCATAGGGAGTCTTGTCACTGCTTGGCCTTAAGTGAGCTTTATTAAGGATATGTACTGTTGTGTGCACTGCTTCTGCCCAGAAGGTTTGAGCAATATTATTCTCTTACATCATGGCTCTGGCAATTTGTTGAACAGATCTGTTTTTTCTCTCTGCTACTCCATTCTGCTGAGGTGTCCTTGCAATAGTAAATTTTTGTTTTATGCCATGTTCATTGCATAGGTCTGCAAAGTCATAATCAATGAATTCACCTCCTCTGTCTGATCTGATGCATTTCAGCTTGCATCCTGTCTGATTTTCTGCTAATGCTTTAAATGTTTTGAATTTTTCCAGAGCTTCCGATTTATTCTTGAGAAAAGCAACCCATGTCATTCTGGAGAAATCATCTATTATCAGCATGAAGTAGGATTCTCCACTTGGTGTTTTAGTTTTTGCAGGTCCACACAGATCCATGTGCACAAGCTGGAGTGGTCTTCTTGTTGACAACTCCTCTTTGGCCTTAAAGGATGTGTGGGTCTGTTTACCCAATTGACAAGATTTGCACATGGTATTAGAAGGCCTCTTTATTTCTGGCATGTCTCTGGCAGCTTTCTTCTTGCTTAGTCTGATGATGTGATCGAAGCCGAGATGTCCCAATATTTTATGCCATAACCATGACTCCTCAAGTTTGCTAAGATGGCATGCTTCATCTTCCTCTTTCACAATGTAAACATTGCTCTCTGTTCGAACACCTTTGAGCAGAGTCTTACCTGTGGTGCTTGATCTAACTTCACAGTCTTGTGCTCTAAAAAGAACTTCACAGCCTTTGTCACACATCTGACTGACACTTAGTAAATTTTCTTTCAGCCCATATACAAATAGTACCTCTTGGGCCTTTTCTCTACCATTGTCTATGCTGACTGAGCCTTTTCTCTTGATCTTACCTGATTTATCATTGCCAAAAGTAACATTGCCAGATTTCTTTTCATCAAGAGTTATAAACTTGCTTCTGTCTCCAGTCATGTGTTTTGAGCAGCCACTATCCAAATACCACTGGCTTTTTAGGTCTTGAGCAGTTAGAGCCAAGTCACATTTATTCACCTTCTTTATCCACTGGAGGCATCCTTTTGTTTGGTATCTTTTGTGAGTTGATGAATCACATCCTTTCAGAGGACATTTGGAAGGAATATGTCCAGCTTGATTGCATATAAAGCATTTGATCATAGTTTTTGTAGTATTGTGAGTATGAACAGAATTTCTTTGATTCATAAACCTCCTTGAGGATTTGAACATCAATCTTTGTCCATACTTTCTACATTCAATAATTTTATGACCAAATTCCTTACAATAGAAACAGTAACCATAGAAGCTATTTGCATACCTGATGTAAGGTTGTCTTTTCCATTTGTTTTCTTGAGGCAGTCTTTTCAATGTTTGCATCTTTTGCTGGTTTGAATTACTCCTCCTTGCATGGAAATATGCAGCAATGTGTCCCAGCTTGTGGCAGACATAACAGGTGGCATTCTTCATAGGAGGGAATAATCTCCTTTGGTGGCTTCCGAATTTGACATATTCAGAGGCATATGATTCTTTTTCTGTTGTCTTAATATTTATTTCATTCTTTGTTACTAGAGGTTTCTTCTGATCTCTGTCTTTCTCTTTACAGATTTCTTCTTTTGTAGGAATTGCTTGAGTTGCTTCATCATTCTTCTTGGATTTTACAAAAATAATCTCTCTGTCAACCTTTTCTTTGCCTTTACTTGATTCTCCTTTATAGCCTATTCCAGTTTTTATCATGGGAGATCTTTGAGCACCCAGAATTTCATTCAACTTACTAGAGCTTGTTGTTTGAGAAGAATTTATGACCACTTTCCTTTGAGCATTTTCTAACTTCTTCCTAAGACATACTACTTCTTCTTCCAACTTCTCTTGTTCTTGATATTTCTCCTTGATTTGCTTAAGTAACATGTCCTCTATCTTTTTGGCTTCTTCAAGTTTTATCTTTAGCTGCTTTAAGACTTCTGAATTCTGTTCTTCTCGTACATACTTGAGGAGAATGTCCTTTTGTTTTCTGCATTTCAGTTTGAGTCTGTCAATCTCTTCCAGAGAACTTCTTAGCTCCCCCTCAAGGTCGACTTCTCCTTCTTCTTCTTCATCTTCTAGAAGGAGTCCTTCAAGTTCTTCTATGGCCATCAATAAGAATTCGGAGGTTCCTTCTTCACTTGAGGGTTCATCTGAATCTTTAGATGTATTGATTTCTTGTTGAGCGTAGAAGGATTTTCTGCTGAACTTCTTTCCTTTCTTCCAGTTCTTTGATTTATTTCTTTCTGACTCTTGAGGCTGATTCCTTACTTTCTTGTGAGGACACTTAGCAGCATAGTGTCCAACTTTTCCACAGTTGAAGCATTTAAAAGGAAGTTTACCTTTGTATTTACCTGATCCTCTATCCAATTTCTTGACAAATTTTGCCTCTTCTTCATCTGAGCAAGAGCAGATGTCTCCCTCTTCTTCTTTCTTCTTTTCTGATTTAAAAGCTGCCTCCCTCGTACTTGTCTTCTTCTGTGGGAGCCTCATTTCATAGGCTGTTAGATTTCCAAGTAGCTGGTTCATGGTCAAGGTCTCCCAATCATTGGTTTCTTCTATTGTAGACACCTTTGGATTAAACCTGGATGGAAGAGATCTTAGAATATTTTGCACAATTATACTTTCTGGCATTTTTTCTCCAAGAGCTTTCATATTGTTAATAATTTCTGCAGCTTTTAGAAAGAAACTGGCAATGTCTTCATCATCATTCATTTTTAAGTTCTCAAACTGGGCTCTATAGACTTGAAGTTTGGCAGTCTTTACTTTCTTGTCTCCCTCATGTATGTTCTCAAGAGTATCTCATATATCATTGGCAGTGTCTTTGTGCATTACTTTAATAAACTCTGCTTCACACAATCCATTCAAGATGGCATTCATGGCTTTTGCATTAGCCACAAAATCTTGTTTTGTTTCTTTCTCTGTGTCATTTGCCTTTGGGGCATATCCTAATTCCACAGCACCCCAGACTTCTATTCCTAGAGACATTATGTATGTCCTCATTCTGATTTTCCAGAAAGCATAATTTTCACCAGTGAAGAAAGGGGCTTTATTTGTTGAGCATCCTTCTTTACTAGCCATCTTGGGAACCTAGGATCTCCTTTTAGCTGTTAGACTGGTACAAAGGAATCTGCTCTAATACCAATTTTTGCACCTTTAGTTAAACTAAGAGGGGGGGGTGAATCAGTTTAACACATTCCTGAACCTTTTAAAACTTTTCATTAAACTTATTTATACCTTCATTTTATATCCTATTTAATATATGAGTAATCTTAGAATGTAAGCAGCAAGCATTAATATAATATAACAGTAGACTTAATATGAGAGCAGCAGGTATTAAGCAGATGATATAATTCAGATCAACACATAAATATCATGCACAGAGACACCAGCTATGAGTGGAAACCCATAAAGGGAGAAAACCACATCTTATTATTGTTGTGATGCAAAGGCAAGCTCCAACTCCCTCTCACCACTGTTTTTCTGCAGGCACCAACCTACAAGAGGCTCCAACCTCAATTCTACAAGCTACAACTTGCAAGGAAGCACCAACTCCCTTTAATTTTCTGCAGGCACCAACCTACAGGAGGCTCCAACCTCAGTCAGCTACAACTGACAGCTATCAAGCTGCAACTTGATAGGGAAGCTCCAACTTCCTCAATTTATCAAACTGAATGTTTGCTTATTTACTCCAGATATCAGCTCTGTTCTGTATCTGCTCTTATTCTCTTAATCTTCTCTTCTTTATTCTTCTATATTCTGCATTCTCTATTTTTTTTTTGAGCTTATTAAATTGATATTATATATAGAAATTCTCACATGACTGTTTGTATTTCACAAGGAATTTGGAGTGAACAGTCATGACTCTTTGGCTTCTGTCTTCTTATTCCTTTTTCCAACTCATTTTTAGAATTACTACAATATGTACAAATTTCCATGCTACAGTGGGATTTTGTCTTTTGCTTAGGATACTTGCCTTTGCATCACAAACCAAAAGAAACTTTACATTTACATTTTTCAGTTATATATCTCAATTTCACTCAACTCCTTTTCTGGATTTGTCTTTTCCTGCTGCTGTCAAGAAATTGTTTTATATACTTTGGTTCAATGTTATAGTGTGCATCTGAGTATGTATATCTGTCAAACCTGTAATCTTTGTGTATCTCTGTCAGACCCATACTTTTTGTAAAGCTGTGCGCCATCCTGACAATCTCACAATGCCCAGTTCCTGTCTGTTTCTTCAATTAGAGTCTTCTTAACCGTTTCTTCAATCCATTTGTCGAATTCCTAGGATTTGATTGATGAATACCTTGATAATTTTCATATGCCTAAAGGCAATCCTTATATCTCCCAATATAACAAGTCCTTTGTCAAAAATGGAACCAACGCACTCAGCCATCCACAATTCATATGACACCCACGTCGTATATTCAAACATCATACGCATATAATATCTCAAGATATATGTACCGCCTCCGTTCATTTTACTGGAGTTTAGAATGAATTACCAACGCTAATACGGACCTGTCCAGCCTTAAGGTAGGAGCAGCGTTTATAACGTTGACGTTCTGTCAACATACCACCATGTTCCATATTTTAAAATGAGCCATACAATGCATAAATGTCATACCTTTTTTAACCCTCATCGGACACATATGTTAAACTATATTGTATTCGATCAATGTTAAGACCCTTGGTGATATGTAATATGTTACGAACTTCAACTTTATCGTCGACCCTTATTTTAATAACCGACGCATTAACATCAAATGTTTATATTAGTTCTTAGGCCCTGGGCCCACAAAACAATCGTGGAATGCATACACCGTACCTTTAATTAAACTTCGTGAAAATCCTGTGAGCGATCACCGTTAGATATCGAGCCTCCATATCAACGGCTTGTATCGATTTCGCGCGGGGTCTTTGGTCGATGATTAACGCGCGAAGGCGCACAGTGAAAGTGGTTTTCCCCAAGCCTTTGGAGCCACGTGTCGGCCCTTCTATGGAATCGCTCCAAAATTTTCAATACCACTTTCCGTATAAGAGTGGTGCGAAAAATACCAGAAACCGCCGTTACTGTTTCCCGTTCCTCCTCGTGGTTCCGTTGCTTTAATCCAGGTTCCATCCAGCTTCGCGTTCCGTCGTCATTCGTGCATTCACCATTTCCTCAACCCAATTGGTTCAGTCAGTTTCGAACCAATGCTGCACCAAGTTATAGTCTCACTTCTCCTCCCATACTCGGTCGAGGAATAGGACCATTTTACTGTATTCCTATATTATAAACACAGTGCCCGAACATGAATTCAACCTTACTCCGTCTATACAGAGAGTCTCCCCAATTATGCAAAGTACATCATTAAACCATTTACAGGGTATACGCGTTTCAATTTCCATACAGAAGCCAAATTCCAAATCTCATATTATTGCTCAAAGACGCAAGGCATTTTCCACAATTAAATAAAAATTGCTCACGATTCCTGAATTATGAACCCGTACTCCCACAGAGAGTGTTCAAACGGACTATATACACATAATCCAACCACGGATTTTTATTCAGTCTGAGTAGGTCTATACAGGTATGTCCTCGATTCCTCTACTGCCTCTCTGCTTCAAAGTTTTTTGGTTCAGGTACTCCTCCTTTGCCATCCCTTTTGCCATCAATGACAACATTTCCAAACCTCTTGCCAGAGAACCATTTCAATATTTGAGAGATAAACTAGGGGTAGTATCTGTAGATGCTACTCTCTGATATAAAGGGAAAGCACAATTTCAGGGGGAGAACAGAAATGAAAATATCATTCCAGGGGGAGATCAGCCAAGCAAGAAAAACTTAAAACGGGTCCTCAGGATCAAAGGATTATGGAAAGAATACAAGTTCAAACATTCTCAAAAGTGTTCTCTCAACAACTCTTTTACACCAGAGAGAAGAAATGCTAAGACAGAATCTACACTAAGAAACGTGCAACCCTTTGCCATTGATGTCAAAGGGGGAGGAAAAGCAGGTAATAGAAGACAGGGTCTTGACATTGGATTATTGGTGGATGTGTTGCCATCAATGCCAACATTTCCAACAAATTGTGCCAAAAATAGCCTGTTGACCCACTGAGTGAAGGCGACTCTTTTCACTAAGCTCATCATCTTGTTGAATCTCAACACTCCCTCTCAACAGGATAGGGATTATCCTTCACCCCGATCCTGCATCTATGGTATTCGAATTTTCTCCTGGTGAGCGCCTTCGTCAGAATACCTGCATCCTGATCCTCCGTAGGAATGTACTGAAGCAACATGATCTTCCGCTGCACACAATCTCTGATATGATGATACCGGATATCAATATGTTTAGATCTATCATGAAACACAGGATTAACTGAGAGTTTAATGCAACTCTGATTATCACAATGTATCACTGTGGGATCTAAATGTGAACCGAACAAACCAACGAGAATCCTCCTCATCTAGATAGCCTCACATACAGCTTGACTTGCTGCCATGTATTCTACTTCCGCTGAACTGAGTGCCATGAATATTTGTTTCCTATTGTACCAAGAAACTACCGTAGATCCAATTCTAAAAATCCTTCCTGATGTGCTCTTTCTGTCTGTTGGGATTCCTGCCCAATATGCATCCGTGAAGCCATGCAACTTCACCTCATCTGTCTATATGTACCATAAACCACACTCAGATGTGCCCCTGAGATATCTCAAGACATGCTTGCCTGCCTTCCAAAAGAGCTTGGTAGGCTTAATCATCGCTTGTGAAAACTGGTTCACCACATAGCACATGTTCGGTCTTGTATTGACTAAATACATGAGCGAACCCACCAACTGTCGATAAAAAGTGGCATCCACTACCTCTGCCGATGTAGCATCCTATTTCTTCCAATTTCCTAGAAGAGGAGTGTCGATAGGCTTACAGCCTTGCATGTGAAACTTCTCCAGTATCTCTTGGGCATACTTGCCTTGAGACACAAACAGTTCACCTTCCCGCTGCCATATTTCCAATCCAAGGAAATAATGAAGCAGGCCCAAATCCTTCATCTCAAACTCCTTTGCAATATTTTCCTTGCATGAGTGTATCAACTGCTCATCACCTGTTAGTATTAAATCATCAACATAAATTACAATGATTAAAATCTTACCCTCCACCACAATCTGGTACAGGTTTGCATCCGCCTCACTCTTGGTGAAGCCAAGTCCAGTGAAATAGCTATCGATCTGAGTGTACCAAGCATGTGGTGCTTGTTTCAACCCATACAGCACTCTTTTGAGTCTGCACACATGTGACTCATTGTTGAAGATCTCAAATCCTTCAGGCTGCTCAATGTACACCTCTTCCTCAATGATCCCATTAAGGATCGTAGTCTTCACATCCATCTGATGAATGTGCCAACCCATCTGCCCTAATAGAGCAAGGATGGTCCGTATGGAAGAATATCGTGTGACAGGTGCAAAGGTTTCTTCATAGTCAATCCCCTCGATCTGTGAGAAGCCTCGGGAAACAAATCTTATCTTATACTTCTCAACGCTCCCATCAGCAGCTTGCTTTACCTTGTAGATCCATCTTGATCCTACAACTGATTTTCCCACCGGCCTTGGAACAATCTCCCAAGCACTGTTTCTAACAATGGAGTCATACTCCTCCACCATGGCATCTACCCATGTGGGATCCTGCACTGCTTCTTCAAAAGAAGATGGCTCTGTCACGATACACTTGCTCATAAGAGCCATGTATCCAGTAAATCGATCAGGTGACTCTCTCTTTTTGTGTTATGATGTAGGAACTCCTACATTCTATGTCGCATCAAGCTTCAGTCTCTCGTCTTCTGTGGTACGCTTTCTGCCTTGTTTGATTTTTGGTTCTGCATGAGTGGACTCCTCCACTCCATGAACCTCCTCCTATGGTTGATCCACATCTAGAGGCTCATCTTTGGGAACAATAAGTTCCTCCTCTGCATGCAAGTGTAGCTCCCTCTCAAGCAACAACTTCATGGCTTTCACCTCATTGAATTTTATATCCCGTCGCACAACAGTCATCCGACTGTCTGGAAAATACACACGATAATTATGGGGTGTTTCTGTGTACCCCACAAATATCCCAACTTCTGCAGTCGGCTCCAGCTTCTTCCTAGTGTTCTTTGTCACATGAATGTAAACAGGTGAGCCAAAAATCTTCAAATGAGAAATACCAGGCTTCTTACCAGTAAAAGCTTCTTTGGGTGTACTCATTCCAAGTACTATATGAGGACAACGGTTTTGCACATAAACCGTAGTGTTGCATGCTTCCGCCCACAAGTGCATCGATAGGCCCTGGTCATGCAGCATCGCTGGTGCAGCACCCACGATCATTCTATTCTTCCTCTCCGCAACCCCATTCTGTTGTGGATTATGAGGCGCTATGAGTTCTCTTCAAATTCCTTCTTTGCTACATAATTCTTTGAATTCGCCCGAGATGTATTCACCACCATTATCGCTCCATATAGCTTTCACTTGCTTCCCTGACTCCTTCTCCACCAATGCCTTGAACTCACAAAACTTTGAGAACGTTTCACTCTTCTTCTGCATGAAGAAGATCCAGCATCTATGAGAAAAGTCATCAACAAATATAACATAATAGCTGTGTTTTTCTATTGAAGCAACCGAGAAAGTTCCACACATGTCTATGGCTCTAGGATCACCAAAGCACGGTTCTCCTTCTCATGAAAGGCGGTCTTCACAAACTTACCCATAGTACATCCCTTGCACTGATCTGATTGCGCAATAGTACCCTTGGGAAGTCCAGTAGAAATCTGCTGCAAAATCTTCAAAGCGCCATGGTGAAGATGGCCCAATCTCCTATGCCATAATTCTCCCTCATCTTGGCTCACCACTTCTTCTGCTTTGCCCACCATTGCAGCGCAGCCATCTACCTCCAACTTGTAGAGATTCTTAATTCGAACCCCTATCTTCTTGGTTTGACCCGTTGTTTTATGTCGAAGGAAGGCTTTTCCCTCACTAAAAACAACATCATAACCGTTGTCTTCCAGCATTGCAACCGAGACCAAGTTCTTCTTCAGAACTGGAACATGCATAACATTCTTCAACAAGAATGGATTACCGGACTCCCTCTCAGAGGTAATGGTCCCAATTCCAATCGCACTATACTGACCATCATCGCCCATCTCTATATGCATCTGGAGGTCCTTCTCCTCCAAGTCACTAAACAACTCTTTGTCTCCCATCATATGGAAAGACGCGCCACTATCAAGATACCACACTGATCCCATGCAGCTTGAAACCAAGCATTCGATCAAGGAGAAATCAAGTTAAAATTGTGAGGCTAAGGCCTCTCCAACTGCAGATCCAGTAGCCTTCTTGTTCTTCTTCTTCTGTGGACAGTTAGTGGCGAAATTTCCATGTTTGTGACAGTGAAAACACTTCACTTTGGACAAATCCTGCTTCTTGCCTTTAGCATCGGATTTTGAAGGATGTTTCTTCCCCTTCCCTTTCCTTTCTTTGGCAACCAAAGCGCATTTCTCTTCATCTTCATTCTTCGATGAAGTCCATCCCTGGTACCTTGCCTTATCTCCTCCTGCACAATATCCGACCAAAGTCGCTCCCATCTTGGTAGTTTCCCCCATCCATTAACAGAGTCTTCGTATCTATGCCAACTCTTCGGAAGCCCAAGGAGAGCCAAGCTCACCAAGTCTTCTTCATCAATAATAAACCCCACACTTCCTAGTTCATCCTTGTTGTGGACAAACTTCGTGAGGTATTTTCGAATATTTTCGCCCTTCTCCTTTATTATTTTTCTGAGCTTGTCTTTAAGCGCCAACTTCCTCTGGTCACTTCTGCTTTGGAACAAGTTTGTCAAAGCCTTCCACATTAAGAATGGAGTGAATTTCCCGTGAAGGCTAGACACAATATGGTCCTTCATACCTTCCAACAGAATTCTCCTCGTCTTTGCTGTCTTCTTTTTCCATGCGTCAAGTAATGCAGCATCGCTAGATCCCGGCTTAGGAACATCGCTATCAATGAACTCCTTCAGTCCATTATCCTCCAGCACTGCCTCCATCCTATCCTTCAAGGCTATGTAATTCGAGCTCCCATCAAGGGCTACTCCAATCGCAACCCATTGAAAGCCATTTCAATGTATACTCAACTTCTGCACCAAGAATATTCTGTAGCAAATTCGAATTGTCCACCAGCACAAACTCACTTCACAATTGAAATCTTCAATCAACAATGCTCTGATACCATGTAGAAATTATATGCACTAAGCATGAATATGTCCTAGATTCACCTAATCTCACACTATTTAACTTTATGCAAGATACTGAATCAATTCCACTTGTTAATATTTTGTGGAAAAATTAATTGCACACACATGTAAAGCATAAATAAAAATAATTGCACATAACACAGTTTTTAACCGGGAAAGCCTGAAGCTAAAAACCCCAACTATATATTGTGTATCATGGTGTCATATTACAATCCTCATACAAATCTTATCAAGATCTCAGTACAGTACAATCGTCATACACTAAATAGGTGAATCTAGGACATATGCATGCTTAGTGCATATAATTTCTACATTGCACACAACACCACATGTACAACATGTACACAACACCACATGGACACAACACCATATCTAAAATCATGCACACAAAACCATATGTACAAAACGCACACAACACCATATTTACATAACACTGCATATACAACATGTACATAGCACCATATATACACAAAAATGTATATCCAACATGAAAACAACGCCATATGTACAAATACCCAACATGTGCATGACATGAAATGTACATAACACTGCATATCCGACATGTACATAGCACCATCTATATCTAGCATTACATATACGATATACACACAACACCATATATACGACATCATACATATGTTACATGTAACAACTCACAATTTAAATATACAACTAATTAGATCAATTATGAAAATTATAATCAACACATGTCTATTCAACTAATTAGCATAGAATTTAAAAAAATATGAGCAGAGACAACTTACCTATTGTGATGGTATTCCTTACTTGTGATTTCAGAGTTGAATGCTATTTGAATCTTGCTAACCACAACAAAGTTTTGGGGATGACTCTCCACCCAACTGTAGGCTTAGCGGCACATAATCTTTCTACATTTTGCCACCCACGAGCCCTCAATCAATGTACTACTTCCAGGGAATCCTCTATCTCACGACCCTTTTCCCCCAATAGAATGGATGAAAGAATGATGAATCTCATCTTCCTCAACGTCTATTAAATAGACTAAACAATAGATAGGGAACCGCATGCACACACTCTCTATGTCAACATGCAACTATTATTTCTTTATTTTAATTTTTACTTAATTTAATGTTTCTCTTAATTTAACTCTCTCTTATTTAATTCATTTTTACTTTTTGTTAACTTTACTTATTTTTTTACTATTTTTATAGTTTTCTTAGTTTAACTCTTTCTTAATTTATTCCTTTTTACTTTTGTTAACTTCATTTATTTTTACTATTTTTTATAGTTTACTTTAGAACTCCACTTTATTATTTACTATTTTATTTATTTATTATCATTATTTTCTTTATTATTTATTATGCATTTACTATTATAGAATTATTATTTATTTTCTATTTATTTTAATATTATATTATTTATTTATTTTTTATTTTTATTTTTATTATTAGGGGACATTACATTACATGTACACATCACCATAGGTACAATCATTGAATATACAATATGCGCAACATATACACAATAGTAGTACTACACATCCATAGACCACACACTAACTCCACAAATAAACCTTACTTTTAGTGTCTTTCCACTATCCATGTTTATCCTAGCATGTTGCAAATCACACTACTTTCACTTCGGTGATGTACCCCTCAGCATTACATGTCCATAACATAAAAATAGGGATAGGACAAGCATATAATATAAATTCATGTCCACATGATACTAACCTCATAGATCTATCAGGTTTACTCTTCCCATTTTATTCCTCACAATACCAAGAACCTCTTCATGCCATTCACCTGCATAAGAAATCATTCCTCCACAAGAATGATCCTTGAAAACCCTGTCATACAATGACATAGATACATACAAGTTTTGCAAATGGGGTAGCAAGCTAAGTGGGCTTGATTGTGGGGAAAAATCCACAGTTAAGCGCGCTTGAGCCAAAGGAGCTCTGGGATGGGTGACCTCCTGGGAAGTCCTAGTTACTGGGTGCAAGCCTCGGATGTGATGATTGACGTTATGTGATTCATTTCACTAGTTTCAATCCCACTTCTTCACCCCTGTGAACATCACCTGATGCAAGGAATGTTAAGTGGACTATTGAAAAATCATGAGAAATTAGTCAATTACGACTACCTCCCATGGAAATGTTCATACATGAATGACTTACTTAACACAATTGAATCCCAAAAATGATATCTAATATAATGTATTGCGGAAACCCCTCATACTTAAAATATAAAGAGTAAAGGGAGCTCTACTTTAATGGTTCATGAGGCACAATACTTGCTAAGGTTTTTCAAATGGGGTAGCTAGCTAAGTGGGCTTGATTGTGGGGAAAACTCCACAGTTAAGTGCGCTTTATCTAGAGGAGTTCTAGGATGGGTGACCTCCCAGGAAGTCCTGGTTACTGGGTGCAAGCCCCGTAAGTGATGATTGACGCTATGTGATTCATTTCACTAGTTTCAATCCCACTTCTTCACCTCTATGAGCATCACCCGATCAATGAGTGTTAAGTGGACTATTCAAAAATCATGAGAAATTAGTCAGTTACGACTACCTCTAATGGAAATGGTCATACATGAATGACTTAGTTAACGCAGTTGAATGCCAAAAAATGATATATAATATAATGCACTGTGGAAACCCCTCATACTTAAAATACAAAGAGTAAAGGGAGATCTACTTGAATGGTTCATGAGGCACAATACTTGCTAAGGTTTTGCAAATGGGTTAGCAAGCTAAGTGGGCTTGATTGTGGGGAAAAATCCACAATTAGGCGCGCTTGAGCCAGAGGAGTTATGGGATGGGTGACCTCTTGGGAATTCCTAGTTATTGGGTGCAAGCTATGGAAGTGATGATTGACACTATGTGATTCATTTCACTAGTTTCAATCCCACTTCTTCACCCCTGTGAGCGTCACCCGATGCAATGAGTGTTAAGTGGACTATTCAAAAATCATGAGAAATTACAACTACCTCTCATGGAAATGGTCATACATGAATGACTTACTTATTGTAGTTGAATCCCAAAAAATGATATCTAATATAATGCACTATGGAAACCCCTCATACTTAAAATACAAAAAGTCAAGGGATCTCTACTTGAATGGTTCATGAGGCACAATACTTGTTAAGGTTTTGAAAATGGGGTAGCAAGCTAAGTGGGCTTGATTTTGGGGAAAACTCCATAGTTAAGTGCGCTTGAGCCAAATAATTCTGGGATGGGTGACCTCCTAGGAAGTCCTGGTTACCGGGTTCAAGTCTCGGAAGTGATGATCGATGCTATGTGACTCATTTCATTAGTTTCAATCCCACTTCTTCACCCCTTTGAGCATCACCCAATGCAATGAGTGTTAAGTGGACTATTCAAAAATCATGAGAAATTAGTCAGTTATGACTACCTCTCATGGAAATGGTCATACATGAATGAATTAATTAACGCAGTTGAATCCCAAAAAATGATATCTAATATAATGCACTCCAGAATCCCTCATACTTAACATACATAGATACATATATATAATCATTATCATAAAACAATCATGATCTTGTCAGAAAATGACATACATACACACACATATATACATATAAACATTAGCATTAAACAATCATGATCCATGAAGACCCTGTCAGACACGACATACATACATACATACATACATACATACATACATGTGTATATATATATATAAACGTCAACATAATCATGACCAAAATACAATTTCTAGATATCACAAGGTCTAGGTTAAGAGAACTTCCTTTATTCATCCACAACATGCACAACATTGAGAAAAACAGTTCCCAGCATAGCCAAGGCATATAACACCAAAAATGCATTCACTTTACCTTTCTTGTTACCTTTCTCATGAATTCTCTTCCATCGTCCATTTACCAAAATGGATCCAACCAGTCTAATCGACTGTCATACTCTTACCTTCAACTACCCTCACTCATGCTTCGAGCTTCATTCAGGCCTTACATTACCTATTGGGTAACAAAAAACTCTCCTCAAGCTCCATAAACTTTCCTCTTTCCCAAACAATTCCAAATACCCTCAAACAAAAGGCAAGAACAAGAAACAAAAAAAGAATAAAACCATGAAAATAAATAACAATACGACACTGCAAAAAAAGTAGTATGTCCATACACTAGACATAAAAAAATCCACAAATCAGGCGAAATAAACCAAAAAATACCAAAAGCACAAGACTGGAAACAAACACCATGACTCAATCCCCATGGGTCACCAGTGCTTCCGAAGGAAAACTCAACCTGGTCCTTCTCCAATATTTCATGGTAGCCTCTTGTCATGCAATCCCCTACATCATACTTCCATAACTACATAATTGTCAGCGCATAAATAAATACAATCATATACCAATTATCTTACCTTGATGTGCCAAACGTGTTGCCTTGTAGTTGAACACACATGTCAGCCACATGTTCCAAAGATCAAGACAACATATATATCAATTTGAAATCAACATTTACGAAGTCTAACAACCATGTCATAGTCAATAATTAACTCACATTATTCAGTCATAATATATAATGCTACAACTATCACCTACTTACACTTAATTACATATCAACTATCTCAACACATATGTGTTAGTACAAGCATCTTAAAACAAGATATTTTCTTCATGCAATCTTACAAACACATACTCATATCATGTGATTAATCAAACATTCAAACAAACTATAAATGTACATAAGCAACTCATACCTTAATGTATCTCATGGGAGCCTATCTTGTCTACACCATAAATCTATATTAGCACAATAACTTCACAACACATAAACTCAAACATAAATAAGATCACAATATCCATAACAGTAACTAGCTAACATGTTCACACCATAAACTCATAAGCAATTGTCAAAAAATCACATATTCACAGTCAGTCTAAATTAGTACAACAGGCTATCATAATTAGGTCGAATCATACCTGAATGTCTAACCCTAACCAACTGCATAAGGCAATCTAAATTTACATGATACATATAACATCAAGATCTTAATGCAATAACCCTAATCATCAAGTTAACTAACATATAACAACAATGTGTTAACATATAACATACTCATCAAGAACATATAACATAATCATCAAGTTAACTAACGTAAAGCAACAACATCAATGTATATAACAACAAATTACTATCATTCATGACTATACTACACACCTGCATATGACCACACCGATTCACTAACATCTAACGTACATGTAACCACAATAACAATATACTAACAAACATGTACATAGCATTAATGCTTATGACAACCATTAACCAACATACCTACATGCCAAACATACAATACCTGTATAATGATATTCTTATACCCCAAAGTCTAGTGCCGCAACTTCACTTTAACGGTCTACATCTCCTTCTCTATCTCAACTAACACATCAGCATCATAACATACCAAAACATCATGGTGACCTAAAATTCCTACAATGACCTCATGAACAACAAGAACCATACCAATGCACATTTGACAACATGTAAGCATTGACACACATAGCAATGCATAACCCATCATACACTCATGATGACACACTTCACAACAAAAACATCCTCTTTCACATGGCAACATCACTACAGCCATGACCGACACCATGCATATGAAACAATCATATAGACAAGGATTATTAACATACATGCAACCAGCATGAATGCATGACCAACACACACTACCCATCCATTCCAAGGGGTGAATCGGGCTCTAATACCACTCTGTGGTATTAGATATCACACAAAGATACCGGAAACCAAACATTACCCAAGAAGAGTGCCACCAAACTCTGATACCACTATGTGGTATCATATATCACACAAGAAGAACAGAAAATAGACACCACCCAAAGAAAATGAAACTTTCTTTGATACCACTCTATAACACCCTCATCCGGCATCTACCCAAGTAACCATCCAAATGGGGTAAATATGCGATGAGAGGCCACTATAATGGTATTAAACCTCCTAGGTGACCTTAAATAATTGGAATATATGGAACACATCAAACATACCTTCCACATCAACAACAAAACTCCCAGGAGCCATCCCAACCACTCAAGTAACTATCCCCTGGGTCCCACTAGGTTTTATACCATTAAACCCTTGGACGCTCCCTTGATATGGGAAAGGATGTGTATGTGAGGCTTTGGATTCTCCCAAAGCATGGACATGAATGCATCCAGGAACTTTTTTCCTCAGATCTATGCCAGTGTCCCCAGGATTTGAGAAAAAATTTCAGACCCAGAGCCTAGGCCACTGCCCAGAACACCATGACACTTTCAGAAATGAAATATAACAATAGAATAATGATGCAAAAACAAACACTTGAAAAAGGACTTGACTAGACTCATACTATCCATGACAAGAATTTCTTCAAACATGTCACAAATATGTAATGTATAGATTTAAATAACATATCTGAGCATAGGGGTCTCATACTTATATGAGAATTGCTAAGAAGAATTGTTGCCTTATCACATTAACTTCATTACCATATATTTGGTCATAGATACATTGTTCATTCATTTACAAATCAAAACATGATGAGAGCCATACATCATCACCATCATAAAACACATTCGTAACCAACATATAAAGAACATAAATAACGAGCACATAAAAACCATATAATCCACATAATTACAAACATATTTACCCATCAATACAAGAGGAAAAGAGCTCTTGTTTCCATAAGCAAAATGAAACCAAGTCTGGGACTTCCACATTCCACCCGACCATAGACATGGTTGACCAAATCTCTCTTGAACCACTCACCCATGTGAAATATTCCAAGCATGAATGTGGGATCTCATAAAACAAATTTATCAAAACGAAACCAGGGCTTCCAGAGGCCAAACCACCTCAACCCTCAACCAATGATTCCACCTCACGGTCGAACATCATAACCATCATGGGATTGGTCTCCACCCGAGTTGTCCAGGGCTCCAGAGTGTTTGTTCCAACCAAGGCTCCAGGACTAGTAACTCAACCCACAGTTATTGTCGGGCTCCAGAGCGTTTGTCCAACGAAGGCTCTAGGACTAGTAAATCAAGACACCAAGGGCTCCAGATAGTTTTTCCAACCAATGCTCCAGGACTAGTAACTCAACCCAAGTTGTTACAGGGATCTAGAGGATTTTTCCAACCAAGGCTCCAGGAACTAGTAACTCAACCCACATCTAAAGGAACATAAGAACCAACCAGAAAAAACAAACAATGAAATGAACCCACAACACCATGGATATCCACGAAATGGAAATGCAAATAAAATCCACTGTCAATCTAGGAAATCCTTCATGCCAATGATAGATCATGACCAATAAACCACATGCATATGCCATGCATGCCAAAAGTAGTGAGGAAAACACACATGCAACTCGGTTCCTGCAATCAAAACCTATTGTAGTTGTTGATCCCAATGTCCTCATGTGCTTTCCAAATCTTTCTTTTCCTTCTTGCTCCAAATATCTTAGTATGCCACTCTCTCCAAGAGTTCTATAAGAACTCTAAGTATCCAAGGTTATGAGAGAAAACTTGTCAAAGCTTGGGAAAAAACTTGCCAACTGATCCTCATAAGACTTTTTATTAATGAGGCCTCTATTTTCTTCAATTTCCATTATTTTCCTTCATTTTCCTCCTCACGTGCAACATGTGACCCTGCACCTCCCTTTTCTCCTATTTTCCTTTATTTTCATAAATAAAATGCCAATTAATGCCTCCTGTCTTTCCAAATCCTTTTCCATTGCCTTTTCCAATTTCCTTTAGCCATAATAAACCGAAATGACACCCACTAGGATTTTTTTCCAACCATTCAACTTGGAATATATGTCCGATGAACTTGGTCTTATATATTTTGTTTACATGGATTTTTAACGACCATGGCTTAAAGGATCATAAATGAAGTTTCTCGGCTAAGAGACCATATGCAAGGACTTGGGGAAACAATTTCTAATTCTGAAGTGGCCATCCATGTACTAAATGCATTTCCAAAATAATGGAGTAGATTTGCAACAAACATCTACTCCAAGAAAGATTCATCTCCCTTTGATGATTTTTGGGCACAATGTATATTGGAATAATCAAGGATGAAGGTAAAATATGGTATTGGATCAAATGAGCAATCTCAATTTTTTCTAGCCTGAGTCAAGAAATTGAATAAAGGAAAGTTCAAGGTTCAAGGCTTTAAATGCAATGATTTTGGACACTTTATGAGGGACTTCCCAAGCCAGAAAAAACAACAATAGAAAGGAAAGAAGTTAATCTCATGTATTTGAGGCAATGGGAGAACCTGAGAAGAAGCCGAATAAGGAAGAAGTGAAGGATATTTACTATTAAAAAAGGCACTCTATTTGGCATGTTCTTTATATATAATGTTCTTTCCTTTAGATAGTATGATTATATATAGCATCATAGAGAGAAGCATATGATAGTAGGATGTCTAGAACTTACATGATTAAGTTTATTTATAGAGATCGTCCAGATATATGGATAGATAGACCATTTTTGCATAATGTTAATCCAGGTATTATCTAACATTATGTTAGAAGTTTTCATCCTAATTATTTGAATCATAATGATTCAGGAAGCACCGTCATTTTGGAAGGTCCTTGGGAAAATCACCATGAAAAGGATAGTAAACATTCTATGTAATGTGGAATCAATAATGTTAAAGGGATAATAGAATGCAATGGGTCAGGTTGTAGGCTTTCTTTAGGATAGATAACTAGATGATCGAGTGAAAGCATCAGAATGCATGTTGGATGTAAAACTTTGGATAAGATTCATAAGTATATAATTTTGTGAAAAGAAAGTTGGTCATAAAATATGCTAAAGTATGTGATGCTTGAAAAGAATAGGATTTGACTTTCTTACACACAAATAAGATATTAACACTTTCTCTAGAATATGAAAATAATGATTAACATCCAATATAATCTCCGAAAGAAAATTTGTAGCTTGGTAATCAAGTTTGATCCTTAAGCTCTCTTATGCATGAAGGAAGAGTAATATGGAGATGGACCATGAGGATGTTGATGGAACAAGAAGGTCATAATGATGAGGTAAGCCTAACTTTAATTATTCTTTGGTTATCTGGTTAACATATTATTTTTCTACCTGGAAGTATGTTGCAAGAATACATCATGCTAGTTTAGGCAAGCTCAACTGTGTGAATGTAAATGTATGAAGAATGTTGAGTAAAGCTCTATATATTATACATGGCAACTATGGAGTCAAGATATGAAAATATTTGGATTGGAAGGTGGAAGTGTGAGAAGATAACCTGAAGGTCAAATAGGGCACTTTCATGGGGAACCCAGGATCAAATTAAAGTGTGGGGAAGCCTCAATGAAATTCCTTCATATCAAAAATGAAAGTAATAAGCAAAATAAATGACTTGGATCTTGTCACAATAATGAAGAGTGGATATGGCTCCTTGATACCTTGAAAGGAAGCAAGCTCGATACAAGAGATGCAGAAGTAAGAGGGAGCCATGTAGCTATGGAGATAAAGTGGTTGGTACTCTCATGAAGACAATTTATAAGGCTTATGGAGTTTACTTCCCAAATATAAAGGAATTATGGAAACTTCTCTAGATCTGAGAATGAGAAAAGGAGTCTCCTTGAAGAAGGAGCAAGGTCCAATTATCAAGATTAAATGGGAATAGGGATATCCTCTCTTGTTGATATGGAGTGATGTTGGACATCACATGTTCATTCTCTTCTTCAGTATATGAAAATATAATGACATAGGATTGGATAAGCATATATGGTTTCCTTAAGGATAAAGCATCCAAGAAAGGAAAGGTACTGACGCTCTTTGAGGATGGGACAGGAATACAAGAGAAGATTAGTCTCGATATTCTTTGAGGACTCGGGAATGGAGATCCAAGATAATATTCCTAAAAGGACATACCTTTTAGACATATGGATGGGGTGAAGAGGTAGTGCAGTATCATATGTAAAGCATCCCAACATAATGCTCTTGAATAAAGAAGAGCTTATCTAGTTAGGCCTTAGAGACAATGTTGGTCATAATGATGATGATTAGAGTATGTCTTATCAATCTGACTCTTCTCATGAGAACTCTTTAATGTGAGAATGATGTTGTACAATTATGAATACCTCCCTAGTTAAGAGGGAGTGTTGAAAATGTAACTAGTTTTGATCTTCATAATTATTGTTGTACTCATTTCAATGTGTATCCTATATAACAAACAAGAGAATAAAAGAAAAAAATATTATTATTAAATCATGGGTTGGATGCTCATTATTGATAGTATTCTAGGTTAAATCATTTTCTTCATGCTTCTACGGTTTGTTAGATCTTATGATTTATTGTCATGAGTCAAAGGAGTCAACGTCATGTTTATAAGACCCTTCCAGGAAAAATGTAATTGTAAAAAGAATTTTTTTTAGTTTAGAAAGTCGTAGAAACTCCTAAAGTACAAGTTGGCACTAACAGTAAAAGTCAGCGTAAATGAGGGAATTCGACCCCTTGAGAAGGCTATATAAAGAAGCAGTTTGACCTCATTTAGCACTCACTCACTTCACAAGATCGATCTATCAAGAAATAGTTTGATTTGTAGATGGGAAGCAGAAAGAAGAAGAGAAAAGGTTTAGGAGAAGAAATAAGGATGAAAAAACTTTGTTTTGGGGCTCTACTTCTCTCACACCTGGGAAGTGCTAGGGTTTTTCGTGCTGCAGAAGGAGGTCGAAGTTATAGGTCTGAGTTGCAGTAGGACGAAGTGAAAAATATTGTAGATGGAAGGAAGAAAGTCATACCTTGTGTTGAATATTGCAACAAGAAACAGTGAAAGTGGCATCTGGAAACATCATCCTTGATCCTAGTGAAAAATAAGCACCTAAACTAGGTGGGGCCCACACATGCTATTTTTAGGTGTATGACTATTTTTAGAATGGTGAGCACATTCTAAAATTAGAAATATTTTGATTCTAGATGGTTGAGAAAATTCTATCTTTATATGAGTTTCTATTTTTAGAATATGGGCGAAGTCTATTTATAGATCGCAAATCTAAAATAGAATGCATGTCGATTATTATTAGCCCTTAATAATAATCAGACAATAAATAGTAACTTATTCTATTGGAGCATTTTATTTCAGTGAACAAATGTGGCACATCAGTGGGCTGAAGGAATTATGCAATTCCTAGGGTGGTTGGTGAGTCATGCATGGAGGACTTAGTTATAACTGATTGTGGCAAGTTGTAACAAAGTTGGAAGAGTAGTTATGTGAGTTGTTATTAGTTTAACTCAGTTCAGTGAGTTAAACTCAGTTGTGCTAGTTGTAACTGAACATACACTAGTGAAAGATGAGTGAATTAATTATTTAATTAATTCACAAGTAGTGTCTTTCTTGCAACTGAAGAAATGCAGCAGTTAACTACTTGCATGTCAGATCCAGTGGAGACCCAGTGGAGAGATAGGTGAAATGGTGAGATGGACTATCTGTTGTGACTATAGTGGAGCATTCAATGCATCCACACACACATTGGAGATTCCTATGAGTATTTTGCAATCAAGGCAAGGTAAGGTCGAATTAATCCAGGGTTCTTCTTCAGCAGGGATTTCACAGTGGAGGTAGGCTGTCAGGAGGCAAGAAATTGGTGCATAGATATGCAAATTTCTGCATGACAGTGTGTGAGACGATTGTATATTGTACTAAGAGCTCTATGAGCTGAGATTTGTATGAGATATATGATATTGTTTCATGATCCATTGATATACATAATATATGATCGTTGGGGTTCTTAGCTTTAAGTTTTCCTGGTAAAACATCTTGTTTATGTGCAATTTATTTTCTTCATGTGTTTGCAATTGGCAATTTAATTTCCGCAAAGAATTAAGTAGAAGGATTATGTATTTAACATAAGGATTAAATTGTTAGATTAGGAGAATCCGGTAATATACATGCATATTGTATAAATTTATACATGGTATCAGAGCTGAAGAGATTGCAATATTGAAGCAGTGCTGAGTTTTTGTTGGTGGAAACAATTCGAAATTGCTGCAAGAATTTCTTGGTGCGACAGTTGAGTATACATTGAAATGGATTTCAATGGTTTGCGGTTGGAGTTTGCACTCAAGGGTAGCTCGAACTACATATCCTGTAAGGACAGGATGGAGGCAGTGCTTGAAGATAATGGCTTGAAGGATTTCATCGATAGCAATGTTCCTAAGCCCACTTCAGCGGATGCTGCAGTACTTGATGCATGGAAAAAGAAAGTAGCAAGGGCGAAGAGAATTCTATTGGAAGGTGTGAAATATCATATTGCGTCAAGCCCTAATGGTAAAGCCACTCCATATGCTATGTGGAAGGCTTTGACAGATCTTTTCCAAAGCAGCAGCGACCATAGGAAATTGGCGCTGAAGGATAAACTCAGAAAAATCAAGATGGAGAAGAAGGACACTATTCTGGTATACTTGAAAAAATTTGTCCAATGCAGGGATGAGCTTAGGAGTGTAGGAGTCAGTGTTTCGGATGATGATTTGGTGAGCTTGGCTCCTTGGACTTCCGAAGAGTTGGCACAGTTATGAAGACTCTGTTAATGGACGAGAAAAACTGCTAGATTGGGAACGACTGTGGTTGGATCTAGTGCAGGAGGAGTTCAGGCGGAACACCAGGGATGGCTTTTCATCAAAGCATGATGATGAAGAGGAATGTGCTTTGGCTGCCAAGGTGAAGAAGAATAAGGGGAAGAAATTCCATTCTATATATGAGGCTGGTGAAGATGGCAAGGAGCACAATATGTCCAAAGTGAAGTGTTTTCACTGTCACGAGTTTGGACATATTTCCACAAATTGTCCACATAATTAGAAGAAAAATATGGTTGTTGGAGCTGCAGCTGGTGAGGCCCTTGCCTCACAATTTGAGTTTGACTTCTCATTGATCACATGTATGATGTCTAGTGCATTGGGATCAGGGTGGTACTTTGATAGTGGTGCTGCCTTTCACATGACGGGAGATGAGAAATTGTTCAGTGACTTGGTGGAGAAATATCTCTATATGCATGTTGAGTTGGGCGACGATGGACGATACAGTGTGACCGGAATTGGTACCATTACCTTTCAGAGGGCATCAGGTAAACTCTTTCATCTAAAATATGTTGTGCTTGTTCCAGGTTTAAAAAATAATTTAATCTCAGTCGCAATGTTAGAGGATAGAGGCTATGATGTTGTCTTTAGTGAAGGAAAAGTTTTCCTGCGACACAAAGCAACAGGGCAAGCCAAGAAGGTTGGGATTCGAGTTAAGAATCTCTACAGACTTGAATTAGATGGGATTTCTACAGAGCTTCCTACTGTTGGGAAGTGTGAGAAAGCCATGCAATTGAAGCTTGAGAGGGAGATGGATTTGCATGCAGGTAAGAGAGAACCTCAGGATGTGGAGCAGCCACAAGGTGAGGATCATGGAGTGGGAGCAACCACTCATGTAGAGAAATTTCGTGCCAGATGGGCAGAGGGAGTGCATGCGGCTATACCACCAGGTGAGAGGTGGGGCGACATGCATGGATAATCCTAGGAAGGAATTTTTGGGCAGGATTCATTGAGATGGTGTGGATCTCATGAATTGAACCTGGCTACAAGGAGCCCACAAAGCAGTAGTAGCAGGATCAGTTGGGTTGATGCAGTCAGATCAAAGTGACAGTGTCAGATATTGGAGCGCGGATCAGATTTGACAGCAACTGCAGAGTGCATGGGTGTAGAGTTCAACAGCGCAGTGGTTCCTAAAGAGATGTGCAATAACTGAGCATAAGTCAAAAGACTTTGATGGCTGATGCATTATACTAATTTAGCTGTTTGGAGGCTATTCAGTTTCAGAAGTGTTGCATACAAAAGTTGCAAGGCATATGCATGAAGTTGCAAGGTGCATGCAAATACATTCCTTTCTTGTTGAGAGGGAGTGTTGAAGATTGCAACAAGAAACTGTGAAAATGGCATCCGGAAACATCATCCTTGATCCTAGTGAAAAATAAGCACCTAAACTAGGTGGGGCCCACACATGTTATTTTTAGGTGTATGTCTATTTTTAGAATGGTGAGCATATTCGAAAATTAGCAGGATGTTGATTCTAGATGGTTGAGAAAATTCTATCTTTAGATGAGTTTCTATTTTTAGAAGATGGGCGAAGTCTATTTATAGATTGCAAATCTAAAAATAGAATGCATGCCGATTATTATTAGCCCTGAATAATAATCAGACAATAAATAGTAACTTATTCTCTTGGAGCACTTTATTTCAGTGAATAGATGTGGCACATCAATGCGCTGAAGGACTTATGCAATTCCTAGGGTGGTTGGTGAGTCATGCATGGAGGAATTAGTTATAACTTATTGTGGCAAGTTGTAACAGAGTTGGAAGAGTAGTTATGTGAGTTTTTATTTAGTTTAACTCAGTTCAGTGGGTGAAACTTAGTTGTGCTAGTTGTAACTGAACATATACTAGTGAAAGATGAGTGACTTAATTATTTAATTAATTCACAAGTAGTGTCTTACTTGCAACTGAAGAAATACAGTAGTTAACTACTTGCATGTTAGATCCAGTGGAGAGATAGGTGAAAGGGTGAGATGGAATATCTATTGTGACTATAGTGGAGCATTCAATGTATCCACACACACATTGGAGATGCCTATGATTATTGTGCAATCAAGGCAAGGTAAGGTCTAATTCATTCAGGATTCTTCTTCAACAGGGATTACGCAGTGGAGGCAGGCTGTTAGGAGGCAAGAAATTGGTGCATAGATATGAAATTTCTGCATGACAGTGTGTGAGACAATTGTATATTGTACTGAGAGCTCTATGAGCTTATCTTTGTATGAGATATATGAGATTTTTTCATAATCCATTGATATACATGATATATGATAGTTGGGGTTTTTAGCTTTAAGCTTTCCCGTTAAAACATCTTGTTTATGTGCGATTGATTTTCTTCATGTGTTTGTAATTGGCGATTTAATTTCCGCAAAGAATTAAGTGGAAGGATTCTATATTTAACATAAGGATTAAATTGTTAGATCAGGAGAATCCGGTAATATACATGCATATTGTATAAATTTCTACACCTTGACCTCATTGGTCTTAGGAGAGTTTTCTTTATCTAAGGAGGTCTCAGGAGAAGGTTGGATTAGGGTTTTTATAGAACCTACAATGTTGAATGTACGGGGTAGAAGCAGCAGTACGAGTTGCAGTATTGAAGCTGGCAGGTCGAAGTTGCAATATAGAAACTGGTTGTCGCAGAATCACGGAAATACTTATTGGAGGGTTGAATAGGTACTTGGAGAAGGACTTGGTCTAGGCTTTGGGTCTTATATCTCAATTCCAGCAGACTTTAAGAAGATGAAGAGTTTCTTGGTTTTCCCCTTGGAGGGGTTTTTCCCTAGATTGGAGCCTAATTTTTGTTTCCTTTGTTGTTGTTGTTTTGTTCTTGATATTTGTTTGATGAAGAAGATCTAACTAAAGAAACACAAGAAGAAGAATAATGTTCACAAACAAATATTAAGGTTAAGGAAAATTGAATTAATAAGTTGCCACTTTGCATTTTCCAACATTTCAAAAGTAACATTATGTATTAATGTTATGCTTTAAGTTTTTGCATATCTATAAGATACCACATGTCTACAAAGTGATTATATTTAAAAATTGATAATTACTTACTTCAACTACTTTAATCCATTTAATATTTAACAAGATAGTGGAGACATTGAGACATGGTCACTATAGTGGCACTTGTTTCATATGTAGAGAATATAATTGTGTCGAAAGGCACTCTTCAGTCTAGTATCAAGGAGATGTTGTAATGACCTGTCTTGTCGTATAAACACTTTGACTTGTCAAATTACATAAAAATAAAAATTAAATTAAATTAAATTAAATTAAAAATAATAATAATTGGCCGAACTTTTTTAAAATATCGGCTGAACTAACACGTCTGCAACTACGTAGCAGCTCAGCTTTAAACACATTTCTTCAACTTTGGAATGATTAAACTCCATGAAAATTTATGAATTAACTATCGGAACCAAGACAAGCATTTGCAGAATTCAATCTACTTTCAGGAAATATAACTTTTATGGAATTTCATAAATATTTACTAATTATAATTAATTTTGTAATAAAATGGGTGTAAACAATTTCTGAACATCACTATGACTCAGTGAAATCAAAATTTTGTATCTTCCAAAATACACTATAAAAAAAATTGAAAAACTTATAGTGCATTACATTGGTCTGTCATCTGTAATGGGTAATTTTTAGACTTTTAGTTTATAAATAATATGCTAAGAAATTTTTTGTGAGCCAAAACATACTCAAAATATGTAGTTTTTTCGTATTGGATCAGTTCAAAAAATTCTAGTAATTATGATATGCATCAGTTGGTTTCATAAATATAATGAAACCGAAGTAGACTCTGTCTAGATTGTTGTAACACATTTTTTTTCTCAGAAACACAAATTTTTCAAAGAATACACCAACGCATTTGAACATGACTTTCTATGAATCCTTTGATTGTTAAAGAACACACACTTAAAGAAATGTTAAGTTGACATATCAAATGTGTACAAAAAAATTCCAAAAAATAAGTAATAGAAAGCTAATAAAATTTTTGACAAGTTTTATTTTTATCGTAAAATGAAATTCTAAACCAAAAAAAATGTTTTGGCTTGCAGAAAGTTGAAAAAAAAAATGATATTTTTTTCTCAAAAAAGGGCAAAAAGTGTATCCCAACTTCACATTTTCACCCAATAATTAAAATAAAATTGAGGTAAAATAGTCAATTTATCATTATTAGGAATTTGGCTTTTGTGATCCATCAAATGTGTATAAATTTTTTCGGTGAAAATCACATTCAAGCAGATTTTGTGAACGCATTTTGAACCAGCGAGTGTGGTTCATCATCAGGACAAGATGAGAAATCTGATCTAGGAACCATTTTAAATAGATAAAAAAGCTCCAACTAGCCATTATAGAATAGCGGCTAATTTGACTAGAATAAAAAAAAAAATTTAAAATTAAATAAAACTTGTATTATTATTTATATATTTATTTACTTATAATTTTATTTATTATTAGTTTAATAATTATATGTTATTTACTTTGAATATAACATAATATTTTTATATTATTACTTAATAATTGATCTAATTATATGTCATATAACTAGCATTCAACATTAATTATAAGATTTATAATTTTAGTATATTCTTACTTGCAATACTTAATAGGTAATTTAATAAGTTAAACCATAATATAATACGTACATAATTTATCTCGAAAAAAAAAAAAAGTAATAATAATAAATAAATAAATTTAATTAAAATATAAAGAATAGAAAGGGAGAAAGAAATCAAGGACCAGAGGAGAGGAAAAGACAAGAGGGGGAACCAAGGGGAAGAAAACCAACAACTAAGAGTGAAGGGCAGGAATCCAGCATCTGCTAACACTCCACCCATCGTCCCTGTTAAGGTTAACTGGCCTCTTTTCGATTTTTAAGGCTTCCCTCAACTTTCAGTGGTGGAAATGGTCAATTTTCGCAATAACCTTAGCATCTTCAATGCAAATGTGATGCTTTGTCTTTTCAGCATGCTCTGCTAAGGCATAGGAGTTTGATCTATTATGTTTTAGGTCAGCGACATTCATGAATTCTTTAACTAATGGATCGACCAGTTTCACCAATGTAAGATGTCCCACAGGAGCACGGAATCAAGTAAAAACCCTTACCATCCTTAGGGAAAATTGGGTCATTAACCAATCTAAGTGAACTCCGAATGGTGCGAAGGGGCTGGTGTTGAGAAACATTATGGCTCCTTAGGATCCTCTTACCATTTTATAAGTCATAATATATATATATAACTACTTATCTATCTCAATCTGGAATTTTCCAAACATTAAAAATTAAATTTTTAAATTCAAACTCTTTTAAAAATAAAATTTAATCTCTTTAAACACTCTAAAAATCCAAATTTAAAAACTATAAATCAAATCAATGAAAGGGAAGCCAAATCTATCCTATCCTTTTTCCTATCTATGGATATGTGCTTCATGTCACATAACATTTTTATTTGAAACGTGATACTTCCTTTCATATAACTTTTCAAAATTTAGTCAACATAATCTAGCCGAAAAGGATTTTGATGCATAAAAACATTATCTAACTTGGAGAAGGATTTCGACATTATCTAGTTGGAAAAGGATTTCATTATTTTTTAACTTTGATCTTTTACTTATGATGATAGTCAACATTGAAGGCTTTGAATAAATGATATTTTGTATTCAACTTTAATATTGATGGAGTGAACATCTTGTAATTGGCTTGAATAATTAATGTTGTACATCAATAAAGTATACCACGGGTTGAATAATTAATAATAATAATGAATGGTGTTTATTCAACGTGAATGGTGTTTGACTTTCCACCTACACTCCCAACCGTCGATTTCGCGCAATCGACGGCTCCGATTCAAATCCTTCTTCCACTCTCCTTTGACCTCTGTCGATCAATTTTGACCGTTGGATGATGCCATCCAACGGCCATGCTTCCTCCACATGCCTTCTGAAGCAGTTAGCCCATGCACGCAGGATTTTATAATATTCTTTTGTATTTTGTAGGGTTAAATGGTTTTCTCACCATTTCTGAAGAAAATTCAGAAGCAGAAGGTGACGATCCTCCCGCCTCTGATTCATCAAAGAAGATCATTCGCGGGGTTTCAAATTCACGTTTTCATCAAAGAACCATGAGGCATTGATGCCATATCATCCCTGCGCAACCCTGCACACCAGAAAAAATGTATGAATCAAGCACAGTAAGAGAATATCAGTTTCAAAGGCAAAAGGGTACCAGGATAGAAGTTTGAAGACAGATTTGCAGGAATTTTGGCTAGGACAGATTATCAAAAGCCTAATCCTTCCTACTGAAACAAAGTTTAAAGAAAGACGTAAGTGTTTTATCAAACAGAAAGCGTAAGCTGCCACATCAGGGGCTAATTGAATCCCCCAGCTACCTCAGAGCCACCTGCAGCCTCAAAGCAATCAAAAGGAGGCCGAAGTTATTACCATACCAGGAGATATTTTGCATCAATATAGCTGAACAGTTATTCCAACTAAAGGAACTTATTGTAAACTGTCAGCAGAAGTTATTGCCAAGATAACAAGAAGCCTTGAAGTCAACAAACTCTTTCCAGCAAGCCTAATAGTTAATGTAAACCAATTAATACAGGGGAAATATCAAAAAACTTCTCTATTGAGCCCCTCAAAGGCCGAGAGACAGTGCACTGTATTGATTGAACTTAGAAGATATTTTATCCCATTTTCACCTCCTCATTCTTCTATAAATACTTCTGTAGCAGATGAGGAGGGGGTTGGTTGATTGCTAGTTGTAATATTGGAACTCTTTGAAATAACAAATAGTGTGTTGAAGTTGAAAAACAAATTGAAATCTTGGAAGCCCTGATGATGTTTTTTCATGCTTGTGACTAAGATGGCTCTATCATTGGATCCATGAGCTTGGCTGTTGGTGAAGTATCCTGAACTGTTTAATGTTTTTTCCCTGTTTTCATTATGTTCCATAAATTCTTAGTACAGTAGGTTGAAAGTTTTAGGATAAGAAATGACTCCTGGAAGCACCTTAGACCTGTTCATCCTTCACTATTTTATGTTTTCTTCTACTGAAGTATTTTAGATTCTTTAATCTCTCTCTTTAGTCTTCATGCTCGTTCATTTCCTTAATAGTTCGAATAGTTGGTTTCAGCATGATTTATGGTTTTCCCTGCTTTTCCGTTGCCACTTAAAAACTGTTATTGAAGTCACCCTTTGAAGTTTCTTGTTTATAGTGAATCAAGGAGGTCTGTTCCGATCTTTCCCTTTGTCCTTGCTTAAACAGTTGTCTTGAAGGTCTTTATAGTTGTAATCATAGATGTGTTAGGTGTTCCCTCTTCTATGACCATAATTATCAGTGAATATTTTATGTTTTCTAAATCATTTGAAATAAAATCTTTGAGGAAATAGGGTGTTCCCCGAATCTTCGATTTCATTTTAAAAGTTGTTTTGAAATCATTATTTGCTTAAAGTGTGATTTGTAGAATTCATGTTTAGACCTGTCTATCAAATAGCTCTTTATTGTTCAAATTTTTCTTTCAAATTCCCTTTGTTGAGAATTAAACTTCTCTTTCTAAATCATTGATGTCCATCTCATTTCAAAACCAAAGGATCCTGCAGCCAAGTTAGATTTTTCCTTTGATATCCCATATCCATTGATAAGTTTGTCATGACCTCTTTTTGCCTCCATTTCCCAATGAACCAGATGTTTCTCAATTATATATATCTTTCCTAGAACTTTCATGTTTTGTTGTATCAATCCAACCAAACAAATAAACAAACACCTGCACTTAATAACTAGTCTAAAATCCATATGCTAAGCACACAAGATAAACCTTTGCAAACAAACATTTGAGAGATCCCTCTTTGAGAAAAGGAGGACTAGATCCTAGAACTCTAAATATTGGTTCTGATGTTGCCTTGTCTTTTGATTGTCCAAACTATCAAAGCACGGGACACCAACAACAATGAGACTGCCTGTCGTATAAACACTTTGACTTGTCAAATTACATAAAAATAAAAATTAAATTAAATTAAATTAAATTAAAAATAATAATAATTGGCCGAACTTTTTTAAAATATCGGCTGAACTAACACGTCTGCAACTACGTAGCAGCTCAACTCTAAACACATTTCTTCAACTATGGAATCATTAAATTCCACAAAAATTTATGAATTAACTACTTCCAACCAAGACAAGCATTTGGTAGACCAATCTACCCTACTTTCAGAAATATAACTTTTATGAATTTTACAATATTTACTAATTATAATTAATTTTGTAATAAAATGAGTAATACCTTCCATGTCATCATATCTGAAACTGCACTTTATTTTCCAAAATACACTATAAAAAAATTGAAAACTTATAGTGTATTATACTGGGTCTCAATATATGTAATGGGTAGTTTTTAGACTTTTAGTTTATAAATAATATGCTGAGAAATTTTGTGTGAGCCGAAACATACTCAAAATATGTAGTTTTTTCGTATTGGATCAGTTCAAAAAATTCTAGTAATTATGATATGCAGTAATTGGTTTCATAAATATAACGAAACCGAAGTAGACTCTATCTAGATTGTTGTAACACATTTTTTTTCTCAAAAACACAAATTTTTCAAAGAATACACCAATGCATTTGAACATGACTTTCTATGAATCCTTTGATTGTTAAAGAACACACACTTAAAGAAATGTTAAGTTGACATATCAAATGTGTACAAAAAAATTCTAAAAAATAAGTAATAGAAAGCTAATAAAATTTTTGACAAGTTTTATTTTATCGTAAAATGAAATTCTAAACATAAAAAATGTTTTGGCTTGCAGAAAGTTGAAAAAAAAAATTGATATTTTTTTCTCAAAAAAAGGCAAAAAGTGTAACCCAACTTCACATTTTCACCCAATAATTAAAATAAAATTGAGGTAAAATGGTCAATTTATCATTATTAGGAATTTGGCTTTTGTGATCCATCAAATGTGTATAAATTTTTTCGGTGAAAATCACATTCAAGCAGATTTTGTGAACGCGTTTCGAACCAGCTAGTGTGGTTCATCATCAGGACAAAATGAGAAATCTGATCTAGGAACCAGTTTAAATAGATAATAAAGCTCCAACTAGCCATTGTAGAATAGCGGCTAATTTGACTAGAATAAAAAAATTAAATTAAAAATTAAATAACAGTTGTATTATTATTTTTTTATTTAATTACTTATAATTTTATTTATTATTAGTTTAATAATTATATGTTATTTACTTTAAATATAACATAATATTTTTATATTTTTATATTATTACTTAATAATTGATCTAATTATATGTCATATAACTAGCATTCAACATTATTTATAAGATTTATAATTTTAAGATATTCTTATTTGCAATGCTTAATAGGTAATTTAATAAGTTAAACCATAATATAATACCTACATAATTTATCTCGAAGAAAAAAATAAAATAAAATAAAAATAAATAATAATAATAATAATAATAAATAAATAAATTTAATTAAAATATAAAGAATAGAAAGGGAGAAAGAAATCAAGGACCAGAGGACAGGAAAAGACAAGAGGGAGAATCAAGGGGAAGAAAACCAACAACTAAGAGTGAAGCGCAGGAATCCAGCATCTGCTAACACTCCACCCATAGTCCCTGTTAAGGTTAACCGGCCTCTTTTCGATTTCTAAGGCTTCCCTCAACTTTCGGTGGTGGAAATGGTCAATTTTCGCAATAACCTTAGCATCTTCAATGCAAATGTGATGCATTGTCTTTTCAGCATGCTCTGCTAAGGCACAGGAGTGTGATCTATTATGTTTTAGGTCAGTGACATTCATGAATTATTTCACTGATGGATCGACCAGTTTCACCGATGTAAGACGTCCCACAGGAGCACGAAATCAAGTAAACACCCTTACCATCATTAGGGAAAATTGGGTCCTTAACCAATCTAAGTGAACTCCGAATGGTGTGAAGGGGCTTAAAAGTTGAGGAAACATTATGTCTCCTCGGGATCCTAACGATTTTATGAGTCATAATATATATATATATAACCAGTTTATCTATCTCAACTCTGAATTTACCAAACATTAAAAGATTAAATTTCTTAAAATTCAAACCCCTTCTAAAAAAAATTAAAAAATTAAAAAAATAAAAATTTAATCTCTTTAAACATTTAAAAATCCAAATTTAAAAAACTATAAATCAAATCAATGAAAGGGAAGCCAAATCTATCCTGTCCTACGTCCATGTGACATGTGTTTCATGTCACATAACATTTTATTTGAAACGTGTGATATCTCCTTTAATATAACTTTTCATAATTTAGTCAACATAATCTAGCTGGAAAAGGATTGATGTTAAAACATAATCTAGTTGGAAAAGGATTTCATTATTTTTTAACTTTGATCTTTTACTTATGATGATAGTCAACATTGAAGGCTTTGAATAAATGATATTTTTTATTCAATATTAATATGTTGTAATTGGCTTGAATAATTAATGTTGTGCATCAATAAAGTATACCACGGGTTGAATAATTAATAATAATAATGAATGGTGTTTATTCAACGTAAAATAATAATAATAAAATTGAGGTAAAATAGTCAATTTATCATTATTAGGAATTTGGCTTTTGTGATCCATCAAATGTGTATAAATTTTTTCGGTGAAAATCACATTCAAGCAGATTTTGTGAACGCATTTTGAACCAGCTAGTGTGGTTCATCATCAGGACAAGATGAGAAATCTGATCTAAGAACCATTTTAAATAGATAAAAAAGCTCCAACTAGCCATTATAGAATTGCGGCTAATTTGACTAGAATAAAAAAAAAAAAAATTTAAATTAAATAAAACTTGTATTATTATTTATATATTTATTTACTTATAATTTTATTTATTATTAGTTTAATAATTATATGTTATTTACTTTGAATATAACATAATATTTTTATATTATTACTTAATAATTGATCTAATTATATGTCATATAACTAGCATTCAACATTAATTATAAGATTTATAATTTTAGTATATTCTTACTTCGTACTTAATAGGTAATTTAATAAGTTAAACCATAATATAATACGTACATAATTTAACTCGAAAAAAAAAAAAAAAAAGTAATAATAATAAATAAATAAATTTAATTAAAATATAAAGAATAAGGGAGAAAGAAATCAAGGACTGTGAGGAGAGGAAAAGATGTAGAGGGGGAACCAAGGGGAAGAAAACTAACAACTAAGAGTGAAGGGCAGAATCAAAGACCGCTAACACTCCACCCATCGTCCGTATTAAGGTTGACCTCTTTTCGATTTTTAAGGTTTCCTCAACTTTCGGGGGCGGTGGAAAATGGTCAATTAAAGAATTTTCTTAGCATCTTCTTAATGCATTTGTGATTCTTTGCTTCTTCAACATGCTCTCTTAAGGCAAAGGATTGATATCTATTATGTTTTAGGTCAGTGATATGTTCATGAATTCTTTTACTGATGGATCGACTGGTTTCACCGATGTAAGTTGTCCCACAAGAGAATGAAATCAAGTAAAAACTCTTACCCTCCATAGGGAAAATCAGGAACTTAGAATGGTACTAAGAGGCTTGAAGGTTGAGGAAACATTATGTCTCCTTAGGATCCTAGCGATTTTATCAGTCATATCCAAGTAGGATATAACCAGTTTTATCTATCTCAACTCGAATTTACCAAACATTAAAAAATTAAATTTCTTAAAATTCAAACTCTTTTTAAAAAAATAAAAATAAATAAAAATTTAATCTCAAGTAAACACGAAAAATCCAAAATTTAAAAACTATAAATCAACCAATGAAAGGAAGCCAAATCTATCCTATCCTTCACGTCCATGTGACATGTGTTTCCATGTCACATAACATTTTATTTGAAACGTGTGATACTTCCTTCATATAACTTTTCAAAATTTAGTCAACATAATCTACTGAAAAGGATTTGATAAAACATTATCTAGTTGAGAAGGATTTCACATTATCTAGTTGGAGAAGGATTTCATTATTTTTTAACTTTGATCTTTTACTTATGATGATAGTCAACATTGAAGGCTTTGAATAAATGATATTTTGTATTCAACTTTAATATTGATGGAGTGAACATCTTGTAATTGGCTTGAATAATTAATGTTGTACATCAATAAAGTATACCACGGGTTGAATAATTAATAATAATAATGAATGGTGTTTATTCAACGTGAATGGTGTTTGACTTTCCACCTACACTCCCGACCGTCGATTTCGCGCAATCGACGGCTCCGATTCAAATCCTTCTTCCACTCTCCTTTGACCTCTGTCGATCAATTTTGACCGTTGGATGATGCCATCCAACGGCCATGCTTCCTCCACATGCCTTCTGAAGCAGTTAGCCCATGCACGCAGGATTTTATAATATTTTTTTGTATTTGGTAGGGTTAAATGGTTTTCTCACCATTTCTGAAGAAAATTCAGAAGCAGAAGGTGACGATCCTCCCGCCTCTGATTCATCAAAGAAGATCATTCGCAGGGTTTCAAATTCACGTTTTCATCAAAGACCCATGAGGCATTGATGCCATATCATCCCTGCGCAACCCTGCACACCAGCAAAAATGTATGAATCAAGCACAGTAAGAGAATATCAGTTTCAAAGGCAAAAGGGTACCAGGATAGAAGTTTGAAGACAGATTTGCAGGAATTTTGGCTAGGACAGATTATCAAAAGCCTAATCCTTCCTACTGAAACAAAGTTTAAAGAAAGACGTAAGTGTTTTATCAAACAGAAAGCGTAAGCTGCCACATCAGGGGCTAATTGAATCCCCCAGCTACCTCAGAGCCACCTGCAGCCTCAAAGCAATCAAAAGGAGGCCGAAGTTATTACCATACCAGGAGATATTTTGCATCAATATAGCTGAACAGTTATTCCAACTAAAGGAACTTATTGTAAACTGTCAGCAGAAGTTATTGCCAAGATAACAAGAAGCCTTGAAGTCAACAAACTCTTTCCAGCAAGCCTAATAGTTAATGTAAACCAATTAATACAGGGGAAATATCAAAAAACTTCTCTATTGAGCCCCTCAAAGGCCGAGAGACAGTGCACTGTATTGATTGAACTTAGAAGATATTTTATCCCATTTTCACCTCCTCATTCTTCTATAAATACTTCTGTAGCAGATGAGGAGGGGGTTGGTTGATTGCTAGTTGTAATATTGGAACTCTTTGAAATAACAAATAGTGTGTTGAAGTTGCAAAACAAATTGAAATCTTGGAAGCCCTGATGATGTTTTTTCATGCTTGTGACTGAGATGGCTCTATCATTGGATCCATGAGCTTGGCTGTTGGTGAAGTATCATGAACTGTTTAATGTTTTTTCCCTGTTTTCATTATGTTCCATAAATTCTTAGTATAGTAGGTTGAAAGTTTTAGGATAAGAAATGACTCCTGGAAGCACCTTAGACCTGTTCATCCTTCACTATTTTATGTTTTCTTCTACTGAAGTATTTTAGATTCTTTAATCTCTCTCTTTAGTCTTCATGCTCGTTCATTTTCTTAATAGTTCGAATAGTTGGTTTCAGCATGATTTATGGTTTTCCCTGCTTTTCCGTTGCCACTTAAAAACTGTTATTGAAGTCACCCTTTGAAGTTTCTTGTTTATAGTGAATCAAGGAGGTCTGTTCCGATCTTTCCCTTTGTCCTTGCTTAAACAGTTGTCGCTAAGGTCTTTATAGTTGTAATCATAGATGTGTTAGGTGTTCCTCTTCTATGAATGCAAACTTATGAGTGAATCTTTATGCCAGAACGTCATTTGAAGCTAAATCTTTGGAGGAACAGTTCCTCGAATCTTAGATTTCATTTTAAAAGTTGTCTTGAAGTCATTATTTGCTTAAAGAATGTTTGTAGAATTTATGGTTAGCCCTGTCTATCAAATATTTCTTTATTGTTCAAGTTATGTTTTCAAGTTCCCTTTGTTGAGAATCAAATTTCTCTTTCCAAATCATTGATGTCATTCTCATTCCAAAACCAAAGGATCCTGCAGCCAAGTTAGATTTTCCCTCTGATATCCCATATCCATTGATGAGTATGTTATGACCTCTTATTGACTCCATTGCCCAATGAACCAGATGTTTCTCAATTATATATATCTTTCCTAGAACTTTCATGTTTTGTTGTATCAATCCAACCAAACAAATAAACAAACACCTGCACTTAATAACTAGTCTAAAATCCATATGCTAAGCACACAAGATAAACCTTTGCAAACAAACATTTGAGAGTCTAGAGATCCCTCTCTAAGAACAGGAGGACTAGATCCTGGAACTCTAAAGATTGGTTCTGATGTTGCCTTGTCTTTTGATTTGCCAAACTATCAAAACACAGGACACCAACAACAATGACCTGTCTTGTCATATAAACACTTTGACTTGTCAAATTACATAAAAATAAAAATAAAAAATAAATTAAATTAAATTAAAAATAATAATAATTGGCCGAAATTTTTTAAAAAATCGTCTGAACTAACACGTCTGCAACTACGTAGCAGCTCAACTCTAAACACATTTCTTCAACTATGGAATCATTAAATTCCACAAAAATTTATGAATTAACTATCGGAACCAAGACAAGCATTTGCAGAATTCAATCTACTTTCAGGAAATATAACTTTTATGGAATTTCATAAATATTTACTAATTATAATTAATTTTGTAATAAAATGGGTGCAAACAATTTCTGAAGATCACTATGATTCAGTGAAATCAAAATTCTTTATTTTCCAAAATACACTATAAAAAAAATTGAAAAACTTATAGTGCATTACATTGGTCCGTCATATGTAATGGGTAGTTTTTAGACTTTTAGTTTATAAATAATATGCTGAGAAATTTTGTGTGAGCCGAAACATACTCAAAATATGTAGTTTTTTCGTATTGGATCAGTTCAAAAAATTCTAGTAATTATGATATGCAGTAATTGGTTTCATAAATATAACGAAACCGAAGTAGACTCTATCTAGATTGTTGTAACACATTTTTTTTCTCAAAAACACAAATTTTTCAAAGAATACACCAATGCATTTGAACATGACTTTCTATGAATCCTTTGATTGTTAAAGAACACACACTTAAAGAAATGTTAAGTTGACATATCAAATGTGTACAAAAAAATTCTAAAAAATAAGTAATAGAAAGCTAATAAAATTTTTGACAAGTTTTATTTTATCGTAAAATGAAATTCTAAACATAAAAAATGTTTTGGCTTGCAGAAAGTTGAAAAAAAAAATTGATATTTTTTTCTCAAAAAAAGGCAAAAAGTGTAACCCAACTTCACATTTTCACCCAATAATTAAAATAAAATTGAGGTAAAATGGTCAATTTATCATTATTAGGAATTTGGCTTTTGTGATCCATCAAATGTGTATAAATTTTTTCGGTGAAAATCACATTCAAGCAGATTTTGTGAACGCGTTTCGAACCAGCTAGTGTGGTTCATCATCAGGACAAAATGAGAAATCTGATCTAGGAACCAGTTTAAATAGATAATAAAGCTCCAACTAGCCATTGTAGAATAGCGGCTAATTTGACTAGAATAAAAAAATTAAATTAAAAATTAAATAACAGTTGTATTATTATTTTTTTATTTAATTACTTATAATTTTATTTATTATTAGTTTAATAATTATATGTTATTTACTTTAAATATAACATAATATTTTTATATTTTTATATTATTACTTAATAATTGATCTAATTATATGTCATATAACTAGCATTCAACATTATTTATAAGATTTATAATTTTAAGATATTCTTATTTGCAATGCTTAATAGGTAATTTAATAAGTTAAACCATAATATAATACCTACATAATTTATCTCGAAGAAAAAAATAAAATAAAATAAAAATAAATAATAATAATAATAATAATAAATAAATAAATTTAATTAAAATATAAAGAATAGAAAGGGAGAAAGAAATCAAGGACCAGAGGAGAGGAAAAGACAAGGGGGAGAATCAAGGGGAAGAAAACCAACAACTAAGAGTGAAGCGCAGGAATCCAGCATCTGCTAACACTCCACCCATAGTCCCTGTTAAGGTTAACCGGCCTCTTTTCGATTTTTAAGGCTTCCCTCAACTTTCGGTGGTGGAAATGGTCAATTTTCGCAATAACCTTAGCATCTTCAATGCAAATGTGATGCATTGTCTTTTCAGCATGCTCTGCTAAGGCACAGGAGTGTGATCTATTATGTTTTAGGTCAGTGACATTCATGAATTCTTTAACTGATGGATCGACCAGTTTCACCGATGTAAGATGTCCCACAGGAGCACGGAATCAAGTAAACACCCTTACCATCATTAGGGAAAATTGGGTCCTTAACCAATCTAAGTGAACTCCGAATGGTGTGAAGGGGCTTAAAAGTTGAGGAAACATTATGTGTCCTCGGAATCCTAACGATTTTATGAGTCATAATATATATATATATATATATATATATATATAACCAGTTTATCTATCTCAACTCTGAATTTACCAAACATTAAAAGATTAAAATTCTTAAAATTCAAACCCCTTCTAAAAAAAATTAAAAAATTAAAAAAATAAAAATTTAATCTCTTTAAACATTTAAAAATCCAAATTTAAAAAACTATAAATCAAATCAATGAAAGGGAAGCCAAATCTATCCTGTCCTTCCTACGTCCATGTGACATGTGTTTCATGTCACGTAACATTTTATTTGAAACGTGTGATATCTCCTTTAATATAACTTTTCATAATTTAGTCAACATAATCTAGCTGGAAAAGGATTTTGATGTTAAAACATAATCTAGTTGGAAAAGGATTTCATTATTTTTTAACTTTGATCTTTTACTTATGATGATAGTCAACATTGAAGGCTTTGAATAAATGATATTTTGTATTCAATATTAACATGTTGTAATTGGCTTGAATAATTAATGTTGTGCATCAATAAAGTATACCACGGGTTGAATAATTAATAATAATAATGAATGGTGTTTATTCAACGTAAAATAATAATAATAAAATTGAGGTAAAATAGTCAATTTATCATTATTAGGAATTTGGCTTTTGTGATCCATCAAATGTGTATAAATTTTTTCGGTGAAAATCACATTCAAGCAGATTTTGTGAACGCATTTTGAACCAGCTAGTGTGGTTCATCATCAGGACAAGATGAGAAATCTGATCTAAGAACCATTTTAAATAGATAAAAAAGCTCCAACTAGCCATTATAGAATTGCGGCTAATTTGACTAGAATAAAAAAAAAAAAATTAAAATTAAATAAAACTTGTATTATTATTTATATATTTATTTACTTATAATTTTATTTATTATTAGTTTAATAATTATATGTTATTTACTTTGAATATAACATAATATTTTTATATTATTACTTAATAATTGATCTAATTATATGTCATATAACTAGCATTCAACATTAATTATAAGATTTATAATTTTAGTATATTCTTACTTGCAATACTTAATAGGTAATTTAATAAGTTAAACCATAATATAATACGTACATAATTTAACTCGAAAAAAAAAAAAAAAAAAAGTAATAATAATAAATAAATAAATTTAATTAAAATATAAAGAATAGAAAGGGAGAAAGAAATCAAGGACCAAAGGAGAGGAAAAGACAAGAGGGGGAACCAAGGGGAAGAAAACCAACAACTAAGAGTGAAGGGCAGGAATCCAGCATCTGCTAACACTCCACCCATCGTCCCTGTTAAGGTTAACTGGCCTCTTTTCGATTTTTAAGGCTTCCCTCAACTTTCAGTGGTGGAAATGGTCAATTTTCGCAATAACCTTAGCATCTTCAATGCAAATGTGATGCTTTGTCTTTTCAGCATGCTCTGCTAAGGCATAGGAGTTTGATCTATTATGTTTTAGGTCAACGACATTCATGAATTCTTTAACTAATGGATCGACCAGTTTCACCAATGTAAGATGTCCCACAGGAGCACGGAATCAAGTAAAAACCCTTACCATCCTTAGGGAAAATTGGGTCATTAACCAATCTAAGTGAACTCCGAATGGTGCGAAGGGGCTTAAAAGTTGAGGAAACATTATGTCTCCTTAGGATCCTCACGATTTTATGAGTCATAATATATATATATAACCAGTTTATCTATCTCAACTCTGAATTTACCAAACATTAAAAAATTAAATTTCTTAAAATTCAAACTCTTTTAAAAAAATAAAAATAAATAAAAATTTAATCTCTTTAAACACTTAAAAATCCAAATTTAAAAAACTATAAATCAAATCAATGAAAGGGAAGCCAAATCTATCCTATCCTTCCTACGTCCATGTGACATGTGTTTCATGTCACATAACATTTTATTTGAAACGTGTGATATCTCCTTTCATATAACTTTTCAAAATTTAGTCAACATAATCTAGCTGGAAAAGGATTTTGATGTTAAAACATTATCTAGTTGGAGAAGGATTTCGACATGATCTAGTTGGAAAAGGATTTCATTATTTTTTAACTTTGATCTTTTACTTATGATGATAGTCAACATTGAAGGCTTTGAATAAATGATATTTTGTATTCAACTTTAATATTGATGGAGTGAACATCTTGTAATTGGCTTGAATAATTAATGTTGTACATCAATAAAGTATACCACGGGTTGAATAATTAATAATAATAATAAATGGTGTTTATTCAACGTGAATGGTGTTTATTAATTAATAATAATAATGAAGGGTGTTTATTAATAATAATTAATAATTATAATGAATGGTGTTTATTCAACGTGAGTTAGTACATTTCATGCTGGCACGATGATTCAGAAGTACGTATCTAGTCACGCTTATCTTGCTATGTAATGATGATATTATTTTTTATTTACAATATATTCATTCTCACATTTCAGGTATCTAGTCATACTTTTCTTGCTGATGTAATGATAATGTTTTTGTTTTCTTTTAAGTTAAATAGTACAGAAAGTGCAATTAGTAGTAATAATTTAAGTTAATTTTTATAATTTTTTTTTGTTTGTTTTTAAATGTATATGTTTAATAAATAAGAATGTGTTTTTTAATTAATATGTTTATGAGGTTTTTGGATAGATAGTGATTGGGGGTTATGTTAAGGTATTTTTTGATATAAAGTTGCCGGTTCACTTCTCCATTTTAATTAAAGTGATATATTAGACATGATATGAAGTGGCATGTTCAATTCCCCACCCCAATTAAAATGATATATTACACATGATAAATATATAATTTTACCAAACTTTTAAAAAAAATTAATATATTTAAATTTTTAATAAGTAAAAAATTGTTTTTGTCATAAATTTTTTATATTTCAGTATTTAGAGTGATGTTAGAATATATATTATAAAGTAAGCAATCAAATCATTACTTAAAGGGTCCTTGTAATACAATAAAATAAAGTGGTTTATATTGATTATTCTTTTGGAGTACAATTGGGTCATGTTTTAGTGAAAATGGTGCCATGTCAAATTATTTACCATGATTTAATTTCCTTAAATCATAAATAAGTAATTAAGTTAATATGCAGTAATTTGGTGTGTGGTTAAATTTTGAGTTAAAATATATTATTTAGAAATAATAACATATAATTATATAAACTTGAAATAAATCATTTATAATATTTAATTTTTTAACTTATTATAATATTTTATTATTTAAATAATAATAATTTTGTATTTTTACTAGGGTGAGATCCTTGGCAAGTAGCCTAGCAGGGATTTGTGTCCACCACTTCATGTTGGATGATATTGAAGGGCGTTAATGTTAGGGGTGGTGTGGCCACTTCATGTATCCATTCACATGCAAAGGCATATGTTTCACGTCAATCTAACCTATGAAAGGGATTTGAAAGCTGCTAGAATGAGGAGTTTATCTTGCCAGCGAAATGGGTATTATGCTAAGGTTGTCGAGGCATGCGATCTGCAAGAGACAGGAACCAAAAGGAAATTCTCCCTATTACCAATCTCATTCTGGATAGGGCGCATAGATCAGGGTTATTTTGGAAGGCTTTTGTTGCAGTGTCGCATTTACCTACCGGAACTATTCACTTTCTTGGTCATCGTTTGTACATGGAAGGTCGAGGTCAAGTTCATTTGGATAATTAGCCTTCTACATAGCTTTTTCTCTAGTTTGATTGTATTGTTCCATCCCTTTCTGGTTTGGGTTGTGCACCATAATGAATCTAGAGAAGGCTTTGTAGGGGTTATTGTTGGAACTATTTTCTTTTTCGTCGAAGTTCAGAATGTATCATTATATGGGAATATAAACTATAGTGGGAATATTATTGTATCCTCTATTGTTGATTTATGTCGTCAATTGCAGGTTTGGAGGGGTTATCGAGAAAAGAAATGTCTTGGAAGTTGTCTGGGTTGGCGGATTGTTGCCACCCAATCCCGAAGAATTGTTTCATGGATTTTTTCTTTTCTTTTCTACATATTTCAATCCCAGCACTGTGACACACTTAGAAGGTTTGGTTTGTGGCCTTCAAGGTTCTCATACATCTCATGGTCTATAGTCGGGAGCTCAACAAATCTTTAGGTTCCCACTAGTATGTTGCAATTAGAATTATTAGTTGGTGCTCGAGTATTTTTCCATGAAATCTCGTACACTGTTGTGGTTGGTGTTCAATATTTTGGTTGCTCGGGAGCTCGAAAGAGTGAAGGTGGCCAACTCTGGTTATTCTGGTTGGAAGGATAGAAGGGTCTCCAAAAATACAATGGATTTGACGCTAAGATGGCTCTGGTATAATGTTTGGTTGGCATGGAAAATTTTAGGGGCTAATATTCGCAAGTGGGCTAATTTTCCATGTTTTTTCCAAAAAAAGGATTCGCCAATTTCCATTTTTTATAAAAATGATTCGCCCAAATTTTACAATATAAAATTATTTTAACTTAAAAATCGCAAACATTATATAGAGAGTATACAGAAAATCGTTATAAATTTGAATAATTTTACAAATATATCAATAAACATTTTATAGTTTGCATATTAGGGACTAGTGAGATTCGCCAATGTTTTAAACTTCAAAATAATTTCCCATCCTTAAAATTTTCCTTGTTGGTTGGTGCCAGTATATAGGAGTGTGTTGGTAACATGTGGTGTAAAAGATAGTCGTCATGTTCAGTGAGACTAGGTGTATTAGGAGATAGGGTAGCGTCATGGGAGATATTTGTTATTTCTTATTTGCTAGCATCCATGCAGCGACAATGTATGTATAGTTGGAGGGGTGGGGGAGGTGGTAGAGGCAAGGGTCACAATCGAGACCACCAAGACCAAGCAAGGGAAGCAGTTGAAACCTTTCACAAACCCACCTCAATAGAGGTATGTAATGAGTTGAGAAATCTTAATCTAACTACCAAAGACAGACACTTTATGTTTGATTTAGAGTTGGTGGATGAATTTGAACAATTAGTCTTGGATCCTAGCCACACTAGAGGAGGTGGGAAATATACCTTCAGGCTCTTTTCCTTTACTGGAAAATTTAATCTTCGATGGGGAGAATCTTGATGGAGCGACAAGAAGACTAGCATGGTATATTCTCCAATCGTAAAAACATCAAAACAGAGTAGGGGAATATGAGGTTCCATATGGAGCATATGGAAAATTTCCTTACATGCATAGAGTGGCATATGTACCTTTCCTTGCTACTTCTTCAACTCCTCCTGGCTTAAGTGTGAAGTACTCAGCACCAATTACCTCTTCTTAATCTTAGTCTATGTTTTTCATTGGTTTAGTATGTTTCTACTACTTGTTTTAGTGTTTTGTTCTGACATTATCATCTCGTTTGTGAGACTGAAAACTATGATTTTGTTGAAATTTTGAACTCGATATTTTGGATACAGATGGGTAAGTCTTGGTTTACCATAGAGCAAGCCTTGCATGTCTGGTGATAGAAAATATGGACTCGATGATGTAACTCTCTTTTGGTGAATGAAAAGAACCACCCATTAGCTTAAAAATAAAAACCATTTATTTTTTAAGTGATATTTTAATTAAAATATTAAATTATTTATCAAAATATTTATCAACATAAACTAGAAATGAGTCAATTAGATTTGTTAATATCCTCTTCGAATTAGGTGAAATATTAATTAAACCCATTTGTATTTTTTAATATTTATGAAATCCCATATACTTGTTTTATATGAGATAAATCACACATTTTATTTTAACAAAAATTAAAGAATATATAACCTTTTAAAAATTTAATTTAATATCAATATTAGGTTAAAAAAATCATTGTATTTATATTCAAAATATCAAAATAATAATAATAATAATAAATTAATTAAATTAAAAATAAACACTTCATTTTCTAAAAAATTGAAAACCTATTATTAATATTATATGTGGATTGATGTGATTAAAATTGGAAAGAGATGGGAGGTAGTTAAAATGCTTTGATAATAAAGTGTTATGTTCTACGATATTCCAAGTTCAAATCCCTTTGGGTCATCCAACAACAACAAAAATATTTAGCCCAAGGGGCATAGAATAGATGTCGTGATGGAATATATTGTTGAGACACTGCTTGATTTTGATGGGATTCTGCATTGAATTCTTTATAAAAAAAAAATTGAGTTTATGCACTCTGGAACTCTGCCTTGAATCATTTTAAAACAGGATCATTGTACTATGTCTCAGAATTTCTTTTTGTCAAACTAATTACAGATTTGCTGGAGAAAAAATAATACATACTCTAAAACGCATTTACTATTATTTTTTCTTCACACAATTCGTAAATGTATTCCACAATCAACAAAATGTCATTCCTTGAATACGTTGTTCAGCATTATATACTCAGGAAAAAATAAAATAAAATAAAATAAAAATGAAATCAATTACACATACTCCCTATGTATTTTATTAACTATGCTTCAAATTAACATTAAACACAAATTCATATTACAATCCAATCAAACCTAGCATATGTAGCAAATGCACTCCAATCACAGCGTATTCAGATCCATTGCATCTTCATCAATCCAGTTTGGTTTTTTTTTAATAAAAAAACCCCTATTACAGAGCAATCGCACATCCTCTTTGTCTGTGTCTTTTAATTGACCTCTTTTTTGTTATTTTTAAACTTTGTTTTTTTCTCTGTCTACACTATATTGCATACGCTACTCTATCTCCTGAAGAAAAAAAATGATCCTATCCTATTTTGCATTCAATGAAAACATATTACAATCAATCTACGTTGAGTAGATCAGGATCCCTAATTAATTTCACTCTTCAACACCTATGCTGACCAATTAATTTATCACGCATAAAAACATAATTTGAAATCAGCTTCTGTATTGGAATAGTCAATTTGCTAAATTGACTAGATCTACTTTGATCTGTCCATGTGTATCGAGCTCTTTGACCACTGATTACGGGCTATTCAAAAAATCTAGGTACGATTTAAGTAACAAATTAGCATTTTGACCTTCATTTCCTCCAAATATACTTGCTCATCTCCCATCGTGACAGTTGGATGCATGAGAATCATGGAGGGAGAACCGGAAACGAACTATTGGACCAAGAACTGAAACTTGACTGTTGGAACTAAAACTTAACCCTCTCTTTTAAAAAAATACATTTGACCATGAGGTCAATCTGGAACATGATAATTTGATGCTCCTGCATCAGACTCCTAGGAAGAAAAGGATGCTCCATCAAAACTTCAGGATTTGTTTGATATTTATTTAACTTTGCTGCTTTCATCCAGCTAGCATCTTCAATTGGTTGTCCCTTCCACTTAATCAAATACTAATAATATGTATGTCCTCTATTCTTTTTTGTCACTTTCCTCTTCAAGACTTCTTCCACTTCTTTCCTTGATGTCTTTGGAATGTGTTCCTTCCAATCTAAAGTTAGAACTTCCTCATCTACCAATTCATCTTGTGATTCTACTTTTGGTTCATTGTATGGGTACAATTCTGCAACATTAAAGATAGGAGATATCCCAATTCCTTCTGGTAGCTCAATCTCATACGCATTGGTAGAAAACTTCCTTAAGATTCTGCATAGTCCTATATTTTTCATTTTTAATTTAGTATAAGTCCCTACATGAAATATTTCTTTCCTTAAATAACCCATAACTAAATCACCAACTTGAAATTATTTTTCTCTTCTCTTCACATCAGCCCTTTGTTTATACGTATCGTTGCTTTCTTGTAACCTCTGCTTGACATCTTCCTACAATTTTTGCATCTGTTTTGCAAATTCTTCGGCCTTTGCACTCCTTTTCTCCTGCTTTCCCAAATATCTAAGCTCATACACTCCTCCTGAAATATGTTTCCCAAGCTCCTATTCACCACTTCAATTTTCTCATCCATCTGAGGATGATAGGCTGAACTAAAACTGAGGTTCAGACCTAGCTTCCTCCATAGAGTCCTCCAAAAGTGTCCCACAAACTTAGTATCTCTATCTGAAACAATACTTACATGTAACCCATGTAATCTTACAATTTCTGAGAAAAACAAATTATCAATATGAGTTGCATCACTAGTTTTCCTACAAGCAATGAAATGAGCCATTTTTGAAAATCTATCTACAACAACATATATAGATTCATGTCCTCAATGAGTTTTTGGCAAACCCAAAACAAAATCCATGATGACCGCATCCCAAGGTCTATTTGGTATTGGATATGGTTAATATAAACCAGTGTTTTGGCTTCTTCCCTTGGCATGTTGACAAATCCTGCATTTCTCAACAAACTTTTTAAAATCAGTTTGTAATTTTGGCCAATAATAGAAAGAATTCACTTGAGAGAATGTCTTATCTTGTCCAAAGTGTCCAAATAATCCTCCACTATGTTGCTCCTTAATCATATTTTCTCTCATGGAGCACTTAGGAATGCACAATTTGTGGTTTTTCAACAACAAAACTCCTTGAATCATGTAGTCCAACCATTGGATTCTATTATAAATCACATGATTTTGAACAGCTGCATATATGTCTTTAAAATCTAAATCTTCCTTATACATCTCAATCATTTCTTCAAATCCCAAAATACCAATCTTCAGCTCTTGCACAACCAAATTTACTCGACTCAAAGCATCAACAACTTTATTTCACTTACCGCTTGTGTGCTTGACTACAAAGGTGAACTTTGTAAAAACTCTACCCACTTCACATGCTTTTGGCTCAAATTTGGTTGATTATTTATGAACTGTAGAGCATGATTATCATAATACAAAATATATTCTTTGGGCAACAAGTAATGCCTCCATTTCTTTAAAGCTTGCACAAAAACATAGAATTATTTATCATAGGATGAGTACTTCTATTTGGCCTCATTCAAATTTTCACTGAAATAAGCTATAGGTCTATGCTCCTGGCTTAGGACAACTCCAATTTCTATCCCACTAGCATCAGTCTCAACTTGGAAAGTTTTATCAAAGCCTTGTAAGGCTAAAACAGGTTTTTCAGTGATCTTCTTCTTCAACAGTTTGAATTTTCGATCTGATGCCTCTATCCACATAAATGTTTATTAGCTCTCCTTTATTGTTTCAACTATCGGTGCACAGATCTAACTAAATCTTCTTATAAAAATTTTATAAAAACTTGCAATACCATGAAAAATTCTTACCTCAAATACGCTCCTTGGAGTTGGCCAATTCAAAATTGCTTGTATTTTCTCTAGGTCCATTTTCAAACATTCTTCTGAGACTAAAAATCTTAAATAGGAAAGCTCTTTTTTCATGAAACTACACTTCTTTAAATTTATCAGCAACTTCTCTTTTTGCAAAGTACTCAAAACTAACTTAAGATGCTCTAAATTTTCTTCTTTATCCTAACTGAAAAATAGAATATCATCAAGATAAACTATCATAAATGTCCCAACATATTCTTTTAAGATCTCATTCATGAGTCTCATAAACATACTTGGTGTCTTAGTGAGTCCAAAAGGCATCACTAACCATTCATACAACCCACTATTGGTCGTGAATGCAGTCTTCCATTCATCCCCCTCCCTAATCCTTATTTGATGGTATCCACTCTTTAAATATATCTTAGAAAAATACTTTGACCCACTCAAAAAATACATTAAATCAACCATATGTGGTAAGGGAAATCTATACCTAATTATGATCTTATTTATTGCTCTAGAGTCGGTGCACATGCGCCATTCACCTCCTTTCTTTGGACTGAGCACTGTTGGTACTACACATGGACTTAGGCTCTCCTTTATCAGTCCTTTATCCAACAACACCTGCACCTATATTCCAACTTCTTAATTTTTGTGAGGAGATATCCTATATGCTGCTTTGTTTGGTAAACTTTCACCAAGTATTAAATCTATGTGATGACTGATACTTCTAATTGGTGGAAATTCATTTGGAAATTCATCAACAATAATGTCAGCATAATCATTTAGTAGATTTTTAATTTCCATAGGAATATTATCTAAATTAGTAGAAGTCAAAATTACATTGGGTTTACCCACAACCACAAAATGCATTTCCTTTTCCTTTTTTACTTCATGCAGCAACTCCTTTCTGCCCATCATCAAAACATTATTTCCAGCTACTCCTTTGTTTTCTTCATCATTCAAAGGCAACAATGTGTGCTTCTTCCCATCCTTCTCTGAGGTATATGTGTTCCTCCTACCATCATGAATAGATTTCCTATCAAACTGCCAAGGTCTTCCCAGAAATATATGGCACACATCCATCGGCATCACATCACACAATATGACATCTTTATATGTACCAATCTGTATCTCCACTCTACACTATTGTGTCACTAAGAGTTGATGTCATTTTTGTAACTAGGACACTTTGTAGGGGGAAAGGTGTACCATTTTAGTCAAACACAATTTCTCTACCATCTCTATGGAGACAATATTTTTAGTGCTTCCACTGTCAATCACAACCTTGCATCATTTTTCTTTAGACTTGCACACAGTCTTGAATAGACTTTCCATTTGAGTTGGTTCATTTGCTTCATTTTCTGCCTTAAGCAACACTCTTTTAAACAATAAATATTTTCCTACCTCAGGTGGCTCTTCTTTCTCCATGACAAGAGGGGTTTCTTCTTTTGTCTCAAATATATTCACATTCCTTTGATTTGTTGTTTTATTTTGAGGGTAGTTCCATGATCCATGTCCTAATTCTCCACATATGTAACACTGAATTTCTCTTCCTCGGCCTCTACCTCTGGGCACAAATCTTCCACTACCAAAGTTTCCCCTCTATGGTGGTCTATTACTTGAACCTCCCACTTCACTTTGAGAATTCTGGAATATTGGTATGGAAGCTCCTCTTCCTTTTGCTGGACTCTTAGCTCTATTTCTCTGAATTTGCTTCCTCAATATTTTCTCCTCTGCCTTGAAAGATGCTTGACAGGCACCTTCAATTGTCTTCAGACTTAGCAAATTGATTTCATCTCGTATGTCATATCTCAAGCCATTCATATACCTGGCTACCTTTTTTATGTCATCTTCAACATGTCATGATCTAATGCTTAGTTTGTAAAGCTCCTCCATGTACTCTTTGACAGCCATTCCTTTCTGCCTCAAGTTTTTTAACTATCTAAAAAGGTTCATTTGGTAATCCTTATGCATAAACTTACTTTTTAACTTGCTCACCATTTTATCCCACTAATTAATCTTGGGCTTTCCCTTTATTTATCTGGATGTTTGTAGCTCATCCCACCAGATGGTTGCATGGCCTTTCAATCAGGTAGCTGCGAACTTCACCTTCTTTTTGTCTTCGACCTCTTCATATTCAAAATAATTGTCTAATGAACTGATCCAATCCATCAGCTCGTCCACATTAAGATTTCCTTCATACAGAGTTATTTCTACCTTTGGTCTTCCACTTGATTTTTCCATCATCTTGAAAACTTTAGCTGCTTTGCTTTCTTCTTCCTCAAAAGATTCTTCTTCAGCACTAACATCTCCTTCATTAGGTACTCTCCTCTGAGCAGCTTCCATTGTTTCCATTCTTGTGCGAAGATGTCTAATTTCTTCAAGCAAAATAGCATTGGCTATAGGTATTCCCTGACCTATGCCAGCTCCTCCTCTCTTAAGTTGAATATTTGTTGAAATTCTCAAGAACAGAACTTAGTTCTTGTCTGCTCTGATACCAAATGATGGGATTCTTGATCGAATTCTTTATAAAAAAAAATATTGATTTTATGCACTCTGGAACTCTGCCTTGAATCAATGTAAACCAGGATCACTATACTCTGACTCAGCATTTCTTTTTGTCAAACTAATTACAGATTTGCTAGAGAAAAAATAATACAGACTCTAAAATGCATTTATTGTTGTTTTCTCCTCACACAATTCTTAAATATATTCCACAATCAACAAAATGTCATTCCTTGAATACGTTGTTCAGCATTGTATACTCAGAAAATAAAAAACAAAAAAATTAAAAATTAAAACAAAACAAAAAAATGAAATCAATTACACATACTCTCTATGTATTTTATTAACTATGTTTCAAATTAACATTAAACACAAATTCAAATTACAATCCAATCAAACCCAGCATAAGTAGAAAATGCACTCCAGCCACAGCGTATTCAGATCCACTGCGTCTTCAGCAATCTGGTTTTTTTTTTTTATATAAAAAAAAACTCCATCACACAATAATCGCACACTCTCTATGTATGCGTCTTTAATTGGTCTCTTTTTCGTTCTTTTTAAACTATGTTTTTTTCTTTGTCTACACTATCCTGCATACGCTACTCTATCTCCTGGCGAAAAAAAAAATGATCTTATCCTATTTTGCATTCAATGAAAACAAATTACAATCGATCTACATTGAGTTGATCACAATCCCTAATTAATTGCACTCTTCAACACCTATGCTAACCGATTATTTTATCGTGCATGAAAATAGAATTTGAAATTAGATTTTGTGCCAGAATAATCAATTTTACAAATTGACTAGATCTCCTTTGATCTGTCCATGTGTATTGAGCTCTTTAACCACTGATTACGGGCTATTCAAAAAATTTGGGAACGATTTAAGTAAAACATCAGCATTTTTACCTTCAGTTCCTCCAAATCTACTTGCTCATCTCCCATCGTGATATTTGGATGCATGAGAATCATGGAGGGAGAACTAGAAATGAACTGTTGGACCATGAACCGAAACTTAACTGTTGGAACCAGAACTTAACCCTCTCTTTCAAAAAAAGACATTTGACCATGAGTTCAATCTGGAACATGATAATTTGATGCTCCTGCATCAGATTTGAAGGTCACTGCTTCAAAAATCCATGGGAAAAAATCCAACCATGTTAAGGATTGGTGTGGCTCGGTCTGGGTGCGATCCCTGAGTAATTTTGAATGCTTAAATGCCCCTAGTAAGAGTTTCTCAAGCCAAAGTTTAAGTGTGCAGTCATCTTAGGACTCACACGATTTAGAAAATAAAACAAAAATGGAATGGGAAAAAAAATTCACATAAATATTTATACAACCAATTTTCAATCTTTTAGTTTTACACGTTTTAAAATTGTGTTTTAGTTAACCACTTAAAATTTTGACTATCATAAATATATTATAAAACTATGTGAAATTTTAAAAACATATTAAAATGTAACTATATAGTAATAATTATGAAACTTTTCCCCATATGTGGGTGAAAAATAGAGTGAAGAGGTGCCACAGGGCTGCCATGAGGAAGGACACTCGGCGGCTCCACGTGCTCAGACATTGGAAGGGGCTCCATAATAAAACCTGGCATGATGGCGCCATTACTTCACCCTCCCCCACCCTACCGTCGACATACCAGGCCTGCATAGCATTAATGCTGCCAGCCATGTCCATCAAATCCACCACCTTGCCTCTCACCTACATATTCAACCTAGCTTGCTCGCTCTCTGTGCGTTTCTCTGTTCTCACTCCCTGGTCTCTAGTGCACTTCTCTCGCTCGTCCAGACCTGGAGCACTCTCTGGTTGTCTCCCTCCTCAGAAACCATCATCCGTCTCCCTCTAGTCAAGAGACTCGCCCCCCTAGACTATCATGCCTCGGCAACACAGGCAGCGATGTCGGAGAGTTGGTGGGTGTGGCCAGCCATCTCGCCCTCCCTGCCCTCCCCTCTTGCCCTCCCATGGTCGTGACATGAACCTCTCCATAGATTGGAATGAATTTTCTAGTTCTCCCCTTCTCAATTGAACGCCCAGCTTTCCCTGCACCTCCCAGCTTTGGTTCTGCTGTTCTCCACCCCTCGTAGCAAAAAATGTGCCCGTAAGTCCACCATCTCCCCTGAACCTGCTTTCACCCCTCACAAACTGAAATCCCTACCGATGCAAAGCGCTACCAGTGGCATCAGCAACTCTAGTGGTTCAGAAGGCAACAACAATCGTTGTCCAGAACTAGATGTGGGTGACAGTTTGGACCTGAATACAGCCGGCTTCTCTCAGCATCAAGAATTCCCTCAGCCTACTGAAAACATGGCGAATTCGAGCTTTCCTGCTTCGCCATGCCAGCCGCCAGATGCACACGTGTTGCGCTCGGGGATGGAGGATGATGGCTACGTGTGCAGGATCCTCGAAGAGCTTCCAACTTCCAGTGACAAGCATGCAAGTCATCCATAGGACTTTCTTTTCATCTCTTCGCGGCTTGCATATGTTTAAAAATGATTATCTTTGGTTATTGTGTATAATTTTTCAAAATTTTCCTGTTGGTTTCCCGTCATGGGTAGCAGTATCTTTTGGTCTTCTAAGGACTAGTTTCCCCATTAGGGGCAGTCCAGTACTTGATATAATTCACTAGACTCTTCCCTTTGGATTGAACCTTTTCATTCCTCAGGATGCAACTTGTAACCTTTTGTTTCATATGATCTAATAGAATTAGCCTAACTTAGAAAAAAAAAAATTATGAAACTTTTCACAGGGTCAGAAATCTCTATATCAGGTTGTTGTTGACACAATTGGGATTTGCCTCTTCCTTGATTTCATGGATCTTAAGATGTATCAACTTAGCTTATTTATTCGTCCTTATCAATAGCTCAGCCTCGATGTTTTTCATGTTGAATGATGTCTTATACAAGAGTGTCCACTCTCACCCCTCATGTTCTTACTAGTTGCATAAGGTCTTCGAAAACTTCTTTCAAATTTTATCCGCGTAGGATCACTCTCAGGTGTTCGAATTGGGTTGAGCTCTTTCATCTCTCATATTTTGTTTGTGGAATATATTATCATATTATATGAAGGCTCTTTTCAAAATTCCTCCACCTTAGCTTCCATCCTATCCACTTTTTGCATGGCCACTAGCATGGTCATCAACAAAGAAAAGTTAGCTATATATTTTTGGGAATTGAATCAGACGGATTCACTATCTTATGTTGAAAAAATTCATATCCCATATTTCGATCTAGAGGTAGGTTTAAAATACCTTGGGTTTTACTTAAAGCCTAATAAACATTGAAAAATATATTGGACCTGGCTCTTGGTCAATATTGAAAAGCCAATTCGCCTATAGTGTAATAGGTGGATATCTAGAGTAGGATATCTATTCCTGATCAAATTGATAGTTGAAGAAATTTTGGCATATTGGTCAATTCTTACATGGATCCTCAAAGTGGTACTTCATAAAATAAAACAGATATCCAACCACTTCATATGGTCTGAAAAATGAAAATCGCGAACTAGTCCTATCCTCCAAGAAATCTATTGCAATCCCAAAAAAATGGGTCGTTGGGGGCTAAAAAATCATTTTGTTTCTCCATTGTCGTACCTACCAAAGAGCACCTGACATTTAATCAAAGTGAAATGAATTTGGGCTCACAAAATTAAAGATAAATATTTTGGAGACTCCCCCCTTTTAGACTAGATTAGGCATCCTTCCAAAACACCCAGAGGTGGTTCATTATTCTGGAAGTCTCTTACTCAAGCCTTCTCTGTTATTGCTCAAGTTCTACATTGGAAGATAGATTAGGCATCCTTCCAAAACACCCAGAGGTGGTTCATTATTCTGGAAGTCTCTTACTCAAGCCTTCTCTGTTATTGCTCAAGGTCTACATTGGAAGATAGAAAACTGATCAAAATTTTTAATCTAGAAGGACCCATGGATTGGAAGTATTAATAAGCATCTTCCCCCAAATGATCTCGTGCATTTTCTTCATGATCATAACATGTTTTGTTTGAATCGGGCAGCTTGGAATATCACAACATTTGGTCCCACTATTTGGAAATCAGGTTAATATCTTCACTTTTCTAATGAGAATCATATTCTATGGAACCACTATATAAGCAATTTAAACTCTTCCTTCATTTTCCTATAATCAAAAATGGATTCATTAATTAGGAGCAGCAAAATCTGGGGAGTGCACTTCAAAAGAATGATATATCTTTATCTCGGCCCAAGCTCTTCCTGCCCCCTCCACCTAGTGGGGCCCTAAGATCTAGAAATTGAAATGGCTTCCAACGTTGAAAATATTCATGTGAATGCTAATCAAGAATAAATCCCCCATCTAGGAAAACTTTCAAAAGAGGAATTTCCATGGGCCCAACATTTTATATTTCTACAAAAATTATTCGGGGCCAATTCATCATCTCTTTATTTCTTGCACCTTTGCATGTTCATTTTGGAATGAGGTTAGAAGTCTAACATGGTGTTATTATTCTTGGGAAGGACTATCTATTAAAGAAGCTTTTTGTATTTGGCCCAACTTTTATTTCTCCTAGAAATCCCATAAGGCCCTTCCTCTCTCCATCCCTTAGGGAATTTGGCTTGAGCACAATTTAGCCCTTTTTATCACAAACCCCCTCCACTGTAAAAGTTGCAGTAAACATTCATTATTTTCTTCTCTCCTAGTCGATTGCACTTGTTCTCTCACACACTCGGTAAGAAATTTAGATTTAAAAGAGTGCCCCATAGACTTTCATTGATGGGGCATCCCAAGGCCATCTAGAAAAGGAAAGGAAGGGAGACATTGTCTTATTTCCTAAAAGTCACCATTTATCCTTTTTCGTAGGTGTTGGGGAAGCAAAAAATAACTATGTATAAATATTTATCCTTTATCTTCTTTTATCTTTGGCACATGAACACAAAATTTCTTAGCTACATATATATGGTGACTCATTACTATTCATTAATTGGATGAAAGGAACTTATTTCTTCTAGCGTCGCCAACTCTTTCACCTCTACCAAGTTGTTTCTCAATTAGTTTCATATTTCACTTGCATTTCATTTGACCATGTTTACAAACCTCAAAATTAGACCGTAGATGACCTCTCCAAAATGGATTTGAACATGGACAGTGACAGTTGGCACATTCAAAAAAATAAAGAGGGCACCCATTTTGAGTATATTCACCCCTCATGGAAAATATCCTAGCAAGTAGCCCAAACACTACTATTTGTGGATCATTTTAACAATTTTTTATCTCATACATTCATATTCTATATTTATGAGTGACATATTTTTGTTATGAATTTTGGTTATGACAGTACGCTTGCGAGAAAAATAATTTTTTTATTGATGATTTTTTTATATGTATGGAAATGAATATTGAGCCTGCATATTTTTTCATTCAACGTTAAATGGGACATTCAATCCAAAATTATGCACATTCTAAATATGTAATTTTATTATTTATTATTAAAATTACCACCTTTTTTGGGAAAATAATAATAATAATTATGAGGTCTAATGAGTTAGTTTAATTTATTATTATCATTATTATTGGAGAGAAATAGAATCCCGCGGACTTGCTCAGTTACAACTAGGCTTTCCCTAGCTGCATTTTGAAATGCTTCTCTCCCTCGCGGAGATATGAATCATTGTATGTTGCGGTTGAATTCATCGCTATCGTTGCATCAGCACTTGGACCGCCACCACCCCATTTGAAGTTATCACACTGCCTCCAATTTGTAGCTTGTGCAGGTATGCATATCTGGTCTACATCGGTATTTCCATATCCATCGTAGGATTTTTGCAGTCCCATTGAGGAAGAGGCTCCATTCAGAGCCCTGGTGCAGACCTAAAAACCTCAAGGGTCTTCTTCCCCACCCCCCCCCCCCCCAACCCAAAAAAAAAAAAAATATTGTGAAGAAACTAGTTGAGATCCATGCAATGGAACTCTCTCCTTTGGATCCATCCAAGAGAGCCTTAGACCTCATAGGAAAAGTGTTGGTCAACAAGTTTATGGGCTTGTGGCCAAACCAAAAATCTATGGAATCTTTTATTACAGAACAATGGGACCCTAAGCTTCAAGGTCAAGTAACTTTCTTTGTAGTAGGAAAGGGATTCTATTTCTTTCTAATTCCCAATAAAATGGAAAGAGATTTGATTTTTATATTATGACCATATTTCATGAGATCTATAAGCCTCTTTATTACTCCTTGGACTCTGGATATCAACCCATATTCTGATATTACTATTGTGTCAGTTTGGCTTCGACCACCACACCTCCCTCTTCATATTTGAGGGTCGGATGCACTAAAATTCATCAAAAAAAATCTAGGTCACTATCTGGATAAACAATAACCAAAAGGACGTGAATTTTCTTGTGCTCATATAGTGTGGAAGTCAACTTCAATGAAGATTTATCAGAGACCCTAAATATAAACATAGGAGAATGGATTCATATATAGGAATTGGACTATGAGAATGTTCCTTTAAAGTGCATTAATTGTCATTATCATGGGAACTTTGCCAAAAACTACCCCCAATGGAAAAAATATGAGGAGGCTAAAGCCCCTGTTTCTAAAGAATAATGTTTCTAGCCAACACAAAAGCAAAGAAAGAATTAAAAAACAAGGTTGCAACTCCAAATAAACATGCTAAAGCATATCCAATCACAGTACCTTCCATCAAAAAACTCTTTTGAGGTTCTTCAAGATCCATAACAAGGAGAAGATGTTAGTCATCAGTATTTTTCACCTGTTGCTGATGACTAGTTGTTAAAGCCAAGTTTTCTAGCAGCTGATCTCCAATATGTCAAATTTGTCAGCTAGAAAATGCACATAAACATTTTTGCCCTCCTACATTTTCAATCAGCCTATGATGAGATAAAAACTCATTGTCAAGCCCTATCTAGCCTCAGCCATACAAACTTGTCCATCAGCTCCAAAGAGAATACTCCAAATCTATCCAAGAAGTCTCCCCTAAGTTAGGTAGTGGCGCTTTAGGCGATTTTCCCTTGGAAAACTATCCTAAAGCCAAAAGAACCTCTATATATTATCAACCAATCCTAGAAGACCTTCATATTCTACAAATAAAGTTTGGTTACACCCTTAAGTCGCATCGCTAACAAGGCTTGAGGTCTCAGCAATACATATGTAACAGGTCAAGCTGATATTAGGTAGATGTACAGTGTTTTAATGTCTTTTTCAAAGAGCAGAAGTATACTGGTGTTCCAGAAGACAGTATTAAACTCAACATGAGAAGACAGTTGCTTCTCATGTGGTTTTGAGCCTGGAGTGCAGCTACTGGACAGAGAGTTATTTCATTAAGCTCCTACAAACACAGTCAAAGGTTAATGAATTATAAATGACAAGAAATGTTGTGCAGATACTAGCCAGGCTACCTCTGATTGTCTAAAAGATACACAAAGGTATTTGAAAAGCAGAATTACATGTCTCAAAAAAATTCCCATCATGGCTTATTGTCAATTTTTCATTTTCATTTGCTTAAGTATGAATAGGCAGTGAAAGCAAATATAACACTGTTTGAAAGTTGATGAAATGGCAAGACTGAGAAAACCTCCTCCATACATGAGCAGAGGGTTGAAAGACTGAGAAAACCTCCTCCATACATGAGCAGAGGGTTAAAAATTTGAGAAAACCTCCTTCATTCTACAAGCAGAGGATTTGGAAATGTGAATAAGGTCTCCTTCATCTAATAAGTAGAGGGCCTGGAATAGAAGCAGGTTTTTAAGTACAGTATGAAAGAAACTGAAGGCTTATGGATAGAGAAATGGTGTTTAAAACAGAGGGAAAGTAGTGGTACCATGATACTCCAAGAGGTTTGATTTTTCTTCTATCAGTTTTTTCCTTCCAAGGAAATCTAAGGACATATGAACAATCCCTGCTGAGGTATGAAATTTCATCAAAAGTTTCCAGTTTTTCTCCTTGATCAACAGGCATGAAATCTAGCCAGTATTTTCCTTTAAAAACAGAGTTGAAATTAGTAGAGATCCATTCAAGGTTTATAAGTTGAAAATCTAGGTTAAAAATAGGCCAAGGAGTGCTGTTGATGTTCAAAAAAGGTTTGCTCTTCCTATTCATGAGGATCTTTTTCAAAAACTCATCAAAATTGACAAGAAGATAACCTGAGCCTGGTTTATGAAGGAGGATTTGCAAATAGACACATAGGTTCATCAATGTGTAAGAAGGGATATGGCATGTGTTTCAAGTTTAGGAACAACACTCAAAGAAAATGAAGCATGCCACTATTACAAATAAAGGCCTGTTCCTTATGAAAATATGTAAAAAGTACCTTGTTGTTGCATTTGATTGTAGCAGGGGTTTTTAAAAGAAGTTCCTTTTGATAAACAGATGATGGTAAAACCTAGGTGAATACAACTAAGCTTCACCCACAGTAAATAGAAATGTCATTGGAAGAGTGCATCTACAGTCAGTATATGGTTTTGAGCAAAGTTTCCTCTTAAAAACAGATATGGACATAGGAAACAACTTTCCTCCCTTGATGAGAAAAAACTAAGAGAGATTGTGGCTTTAAGGATGGCTTCTTCACTTTGAAAATTGTCATATCTACGAAGATCTTCAAAAGTGTCATCCACAGCACTTTTAATGGTCCTGGTCAAATATTGGCTTTGTGATGGTTTAAAGATTATAAATGAAAAACAGTAGTGCTTCATGTTTTTTTTAAAACAAAGGCATTTTTCAAATATAAAGGGTGGATTCACCGTTGCCAAATCACATTGCTCAATTCAAAACGCAAAAAACATCTCCTCCTAGCTGCTCACTGGACCGAAAAGGCGTTTCAAGCGAATTTGCAGATTTTTTAGGCTTTTAAGCCCACATGGCGCACCTAGAAAAGTGTGCGACGCCTTTAGAAGCAGAAATACAAAGGTTTTGTATTGTGGCGCGGCGCGCTTGTAGCGTCGGTCACCACTGCCTGAAGGCCGACCCGACACTCTATCCATTGTGCGGAGTTCTTTCTAACAAACGTGTCGCGCCTCCTAACACCTTCAAAGAAGCCCTAAAAGCTCCCCAAACAATCAATCAAGGCTCGTGAAGGATCTTTGAGGTATTTTTCATCACCTCATGGTAAATTTCGAATTTCTAAAGGGTGATTGATGCCATGTTTTTCAAAGACTAAAACAGTGGTTGGAGAGTAGGGTGTTTGATAAAAATCCAAGGTTGTTGTTGCTATGATTGCCTAAGATTAATATAGTGAAAGAGGGTGTGTTTACATTAGTCTCAAAAGGCCTAAAAAATGCCCTCAAAAACAGTGATAAATCATAACACTGATTGCAAGGCAAAAACACAGTGGTAGAAGGTTTTCAAGTTGTTGAAGGTGTCCTTGAGTGGTGAAAAACAAAATTAATCTTTGTTGGAAAATCTAAGTAAAAACAGTGTTTGTAAAGGGAAAACAGTGATCTTAAGGTCAAAACAGTGTTTGTAAAGTGAGACAGTGATCCTAAGGTGAACACAGTTTTTGTAAAGTGAAAACAGTGGTCATATCTGAAAGCCTTGTCACTTAAAAAGTGTCCCTTTGAATGGTGAAAGAGAAAACTTTGTCCAGCCACCAGATTTCCATAAAAAGAGTATTCTATGAACATCTTTTAAATCAAGCTGAGGTTGTTTTTTCATACTTTGTATAGAAACCAGTGAACAGCAAAAGAAGCATTGTTTGAGGGAGGGTGTTTTTTTTGTTTTTGTCTAAAATACAAGGCTGATTTGCTTCTGTCAAAATACAAGGAGATCTCTGTTCTAACAAAAAGGCCACAGTTACCTCTTTTCAATTACCTTGCCCAAACACACTAATCAATTGACTGTGTTCTTTCTATTTGACCAAAACTTGTTGTTTGGCATACAAGAGGACAAAACATTGATTTATAAAAAGCACAAAGTTGGTGTTAGAGGACTATTCCACAAAACATTTGAAGCAGCTTGTCTTGGTCAAACAGTGACTGACAAGGAGGACAGGGTGTGTGCTTGAGAAAAATTCCAAAATCCATTTGAGATAGCTTGGTGTTGCAAAGAACATTCAAAACAAAATGCCTCCCAGGCAAGACAGTAGGAGTGGCCTTCACAAGAGATTTGAGCCTGTTTCCACAGAAGAAGTAAATGCTCATCCATCAATCCTTTTCAACTTCCATGAGGTTGGGTGCCTAGATTTTTGTCAAAGAGTGCAAGAGGTGAAGAGCTATTCCCCTTTGACACATCTTTGTGCTTTGAGGTTTCAAGAGAAGCACTTTCAGCTGGCAGGCCTAGATTTCAAATTATCTCCAAGATCCATCTCCAAGGCCACCAAAATCCCTTATGTCGGGGAAAAGTGGTTTAAAAAAAGCCACCTGGACTCAGAATAATACAAGCCTTTCCTGAAGCATGAGCATAGATATTCATGCCCATCCATTTTTACCTTCTCATATATATTGAGTAGTTACGCCCCCCTCATGAAGATAATCATGAAATACTTCACTTGCGAGGGAAGATTCTCTCGAGTCTATGCCTATCATATCTGATTTCTCATGCATTTCACGAGGGCCAAATTGTTAAATCTCCCTTTCTTCCTACATAGAATTATTGAGAAAATTGCCTCCAATGTTCAAAAAAAACCTCCTTCTCAGCAGACAGCCTGCATCTTCCATCACTCCCTCATCAAGGTTATCATTCTTCATCAGCTTGAGAAGAAATAAATCTCTTGGGATACCTTCATTACACATCCAGATTTCGCCACTATCCCTTCATTCAATACATCTCCTTCACCTTCCACTCACCATCCTTCCCCTTGTTTCAGCAAGCCTATTCCCAAGAAGCTCAAATTTCCCATTGAACAGGAAGAAGAGTATGAGAAATAGGAGGAAGATGATGATGAGCAGCATCATGATGAAACAGGGCAGAAAAGGGATGATGAGGAAGATTATGATGAGCAGCCTTAAGAAGAAGGGCAGCATGATGAACAGGTACAGCACAGTGAAGGTGAGCAGCAGCATGATGAAAAGGAACATGATTTTGAACAGCAGACTCCTGAGCATGATGATGGGCAGCATGATGATGAACAGGTGCAGCATGATGAACAAGCGTAGCACAATGATGGTGAGTGGCCTCATGATAAAGAAGGGCATGATGAACAGAGGCAGCCACATGAAAAAGAACAGCGGCCTCATGAAAAAGAACAGCATCATGATGAATAGATGCAACACAGTGAGGAGGACAGCCCTCAAAAAGAAATGCAAAAGGACAGTCAAGGCATTCATGAAGAAATCCAAGACAGTGGCAAGAATGATGAGCAAAGTAGCAAGGGTAAAGAGCGAATGGAGCATGTGCTAGCTGCCTCTCCTAGGCAAGGGGCCATGCTCTCTTCTTCGAAAGTGGCTAAGCCCCAGACATCAAGGAAAAGGGTGCTTATAGTTGTAACTCCAAATGTGACTAGGGCCCTCCAAAGCAAGGGAAAATTTCCCAACAAGCCCATTGTCGAATTGCCCAAGAGAAGGAAGACTAAAAGAGCCACTCAAAGCAAAGGAAAGGAGAAAGAAGAAAGCAGTCATGAAAAGGAGAGGGACTTCAACATAATTCAAATTCAAAGTGATGATAGCGACAATGAAGCCCAAATCCTTGAAAATCTCTTGATCAATAGAGAAAACCAAATTGATGCTTTGAGGACTGATCTTGAGAGGGCTAGAAACTTCAATCACTTTTTGCAGATTCAAAACAAACAGATGAGTGTCCATATGGTGGTATATGAGACACGGGCCATCAAATACAAAAAGGAGGCCTCCAAAGCACAAGTGAGATTGGAAGAACTCATGGGTGAGTTCAATGAGAGAGAAGATGAAGATTAGCCCAGGCGAAACAGGCCAAGAACCATGGGGCTCAAAAAGGCCCTTGAGAAACAAAAGGAGGAAGAAGATGCCCTTCTCCAATCCACCCCTCTCACTACATTGTTCGAATAAGAGATAGAGAACAATCGGGAAGCATGGCTTGAGAGAGTTAATGATCACTTGGAGAAGAAATTGGAGAATTCAAATAGAGACTTGGACCTTCAACAGAGGATGACCAGGCATTATAAAAAGCTCAATCAGTTTGCCCGGCGGAAATTGAAGGCTGCTCAGGAAAAACTCAAGGAGGCTAAAGGGAAGCACCCGGCACCAAAATTGAGGAAAGACACCTCAAAGCTCCAAATTTTGGCCTCAGCTTCACAACATGTTTCTGAAAACCCTTGAGGGTCATGCTCGCCAAATTTGGGCAAAATTCGACAAATTTTGGTTTTTTGTCATTTTTGAGTTTTTGGCTAAAACTCATGGGCATCGCCATTTCAGTTTAGGGCATCCTCAAAGGATGAAAATGGGATCATTGGATGCCATATTTTTAGGGGCATATACTCAGCGATTTTTAGATCAATTGAAGATCATTTGCTACCCCATAATGGCGAAAAACACTCGCTTTTTCTACACTCTGCCCCGTTTATCAGCAAGGCTTATTTTTTGGGTTTTTACACACAAGCCTATTTTTGGTGGACTTCTAGTGGTCATTTTGGAGCAAACTAAACATTTTCAGAAAGTAGACACTCAAATCTTTCCAACGAGCCATCACAAGCCTCATTTCGACATCGGGAAGATCTCCAAAGGTTGCCGGCAAGTCAAGGGACTTTCTACTGATGTATTTCTTGAGTATTTTTGTAAAAATTGAACCTTTCAAAAGTGACTTTTTTTCATGTGCATTTAGCTATTTTTGTACATGATAAGTTATGAAAATTCAATATATTTCCATTTTTTAGCATTTTTGAGATATTTTATTAGATATTTTGTGCCTTCGGCTTTGCAAAGCCTCAAGGACAAAATCAGATATTTTGGATAGGCCAATGAGATTGCAAGTTGAACTAAGAGGTTTTCCTCACTTTGGCCTATATATTCCAAAGGCTTTCATTGTAAACAAGGTTGAAATTTATGAATAGAAGCAATATATGGTCATATAAGCTTTGGAAGAAACACTTGTCTCATGCTTTTGGATAGTTTCTTGGATGTTCTTGGATGATGAAAGAGGATTGTTGTTGGATTCCATGACTTGGTAGAATGGTATAGTGTCTCTATCTCTGTTTTTTTTCCTATTTTTCATTCATAATTCCATGTTCTTACTTGCTATAAGATAGTAGAGAATAGATTTGAGACATGCCCTTGGAGGCACCTCAAATTTCTAGTTTCGTTATAGCTTCTATGTTTTCTCCATTCTTAGTCATATTAAAAAATCCTTGATTTCTCTTTAATAACTGAAGAATATTGTTTGCTTGTTTCATTTATGGTTTTATGCATGCTAAGTATGATTTACGGTATGCCCTGCTTACTCATGGCTAGCCATAGCTCCACCTATGAAACCTCTCTTTGATTGATTAGATTTCCATTTGTTGAACCAAGGAGGTCTTGTACTGATCTTGCCCTTTGCCTAAAACTATGCAATCTTGTTTTCCAAGTGCCCAATAGCTTGAATTACTATGTTTAGGTGTTCCTACAGAGTGATTTGAATTGTTTGTCTATCTTAAATGTATTTCCCCAAAGTCTGATAGCCATTTCCTAAAGTTAGAGAGTCATATATTTCTATGCATGGCTTGAATGTTTATTTCTATTCATTGATCAGCTTATAGTTACATTTCTCATGATTAATGGTTAGCCCTACCATGTTTATGTCAGCTATTAAACTATTTATACTTTAAATCTTTTGTTATTCACAAATTTAATGTCCATCTCACTCCATTTTTCCCAAAGATCCATTTTACCTCGAATCAAATCGGCCCTTCAAAGAACCTACTATCACCATCTCTAAAGCTTTTGGACCTTTTATCCTACCCGATCAATCCTCGACATCTTTTTAATGTCCACCTTGATCGCTCTGATCTCACAACAAAATTAAAACCAAAAACCTACTTCATAACTAGCCTAAAATCAAAACACAATAAGCAAACACACAGATATCCCTTACACAAATAGAGAGAGCCCTCTCTGAGTCCAGGAAGGCTAGATCCTTGGGCTCCAAATATTAGTTTGATGTTACACTGTCATTTGGCTTGCCAATCAGCCAAATCATGGGACCCTAACAGAAGATACCCCTATGGATGAAACCCTGAAGCAGGATCAACAAAATAAAGAAATGTCGGTGGACAATGAAGAGAAATCCCCTTCATGGGTCGACCCTCCAAGTCTAGAGCCAAATTTTGAGAAAAGAGCATTGGAATTTACGCCCTCCGCTCTTGCAGATATGAAGAAATGTTCCGAAAAGTTTTACCAAGGATTTATGGCAATTAATGTAGCTCAAGAAAAATCATGCACTAGAGGTAGTACTAGAAACTCCATCTCCTCGATGGAAGTGGAACCACCTCTCACAAGAGGTAGGAAATCCAATAAATAAAAGTGAAAACGTGAAACAGATTCTAACTTCGCCTAAGGATCTGAAATCTATGTGGATTCTTCGCTCCAAAAGCCTTCCAAATAGCATAATGTATTATTTTTGCATCCACTTTTGCTTACAATATATAATAATTTACTCTTGTAAACATGTAGAAGGAATCAACAGTAGAATTTATGGAAAATATTAGGATATCTCTTCCATTAATTTCATCATTACTCTAATGGAAGATCCCATTGAAAAATGGAAATGTAATGAATTCCTCGAGTATTTGTTGCGACCAAGCACAAATTTAATAGAATCACTTCTCATTTTTGTGTGCGTGTGTGTGTATATATATATAGGGTAATTGATTATCTCTATGTCAACAAATCTCTATGTGAAATCTTTTTTAATTAGATACACAAATTTATGTCAACAAAATTACAAAAATACTATCTATTAATATAAGAAAAATATTTTCTAAATTTTCTAAAAAATTTAATAATAATCATATATTCTAAATTTTTTTTTAAGCCTCAAACTGATTTAACATCAAATATATATATCCAAGCACCCCACTCCCCACTTTAGTAAGGGTAATATATTCTTTAAAGTTGAAAGTCATTCAACAACAAGACTCAAAGGCATTATAACAATATAGTCAATATGAGTTTAACTTGTCTCTTGTATAAATTGAATTTAGATGAGAAGAATAACAAACATTCCTCCAAACCACTAAATATAACCAATTAACTCATTAAAATAAATACCTTATCCTAATAAAATTAACTTTAAAATATTCTAAAACATAAATATTTTATTAATTATATTCGAAATTTAATTAACATAAATAAAAGATGTGATACTTTTGACTTTTCTCAAATAATAATTTTAATTAAATTAATTTATTTTTAAAATTATATATCATGAAAACATTCTTAATAATTAATTAAAATTATTTATTTTTGTCAGGGCAGGAGAGTAACTCCATGAATGAATTGTGTTTTTGCGTTAAGAGAAAACATGGATATATACAAGGAGAGGGATACTATTGGGATTCATCTCCTAATGTCTGTTCATCTTCCAACGCCATTTATTTTCTATTTATAATATTTACATGATTTTTGTCATAATCACAAAGATTAGGTTTCAACATCCCCGCCCCCCTTAATTTGAAGGGATGTTGGTTAGTCCAAGCATAATTCTGAATCTTTCAAACTTTTCTCTTTCAATCACTTTGGTGAAGATGTCTACAATCTGCTCCTTTGCGAAACAATGTCATAGGTGGATTGTCTTGGCCTCAACATGATGTCAAATCACATGATATTTTATATTGATGTGCTTGGTTCGATCATGGAAATTTAATTTATTAGCCAACTTTATTGAAAAGGTGTTATAAATCGAAAGAAGAGTTGAATGCACTTGTTTCTCCTGCAAATCCTCCAGAATTTTCCCGAGCCACACAATTTCCTTTGTTGCTTCAGTTGTTGTCACATATTCTTCCTCAGTTGTGAAATCTACTAGAACTGAGTGTTTGCATGACCTCGAGGTGACAATTTCTAATCCAAGACTCATAACATAACCTTAAGTATATACTCCAGTTTCTTTATCTCCATCCAAATATGAAGTAGAATATCCAATCAAGCTGAAGTCATTCACATGTGTATACTTGATTCCAAATTCTTGAGTTCCTTTCAAGTACTTTAGAACTCTTTTTGCAGTAGACCAATGACCCTCACAAGGATTTTTCATAAACCTGGAGAGGACTCCAACAAAAAATGAAATTTATGGTCTAGTATTAGTCAGGTAATTGAGACTTCCTACGAGTTAAATATACTTTGTTGCATCCTCAAATTATTTTCCTTCAATGGATGTGATCTTTAAATTTTGTTCCATTGGAGTAGTCAAAGGATTGCATTCAGCCATGCCAAACTAGTTCAACAAATCTCCAATGTACTTCTTTTGAGAGAGGAATATAAACTTTAGATATTGGGTTACTTCAATACCAAGATAGTAGTTAACATATCCCAAATCTTTTATTTCAAAACCTTTCCCTGGTTCTTTATTTATGGATGCAATGTACTTCTCATTGTTCCTTGTCATCAGAAAATCATTTATATACATCACAAGATATACAATTGTTTTTCCAACATTATTGAAATCAAAGTTGCATTATCAAGATCATAATGTTTGAAATTTAGTTTCATAAGTTGTTCAGTCAATTTTTCATACCAGGCTCGTGATGCTTGTTTGAGGGCATACAAGGATTTAACAAGCTTGCATACTTTTTGTTCCTGACCCTTCACAACAAATCCTTCTAGTTGAGACATAAAAAAATTATATTTATATATCCATTCAATAAATTAGTTTTTACATCCATTTGATGTACTATCCAACTTTTCAGAGCTGCCAAGGCAGAGAGAGTCTGGATGGTAGCCCATTTTGTTGTGGGGGGGAAGTCTCCTCATAATCGACCCCTTCCTTATGTGCAAAACCTTTTTCAATAAGCTTGGATTTATGTTTTTCAAGTGAGTCATTTATTTTATATTTATTCTTGAAGACCCACTTGCAGCCTGTAGGTTTGGTTCCCAATGGAGGATCAACCAACTTCCGGGTGCCATTCTTTATCAAAGCATCATATTATTTTTTCATCGCTTCTTTCCATTCATCATGAGAAGAAAATTCTTTGAAGGAATTTGGTTTGACATATGTAGACAAATTTAGTTCACAATCATAAGAATCATCCATATCAACCAGTGAATTGGAAACATCCACATCACATCCATTTTGTCTAATTGAGATTGTCTTTCCAACCTCATCAGGATGAACACTTTCAAGTGTCTTTGTGAGCCATTTTGTAGGAACTTTCTGAGATGGCCCAAGCTACTCAGTTGACTGAGATGGTGCTAAATCAAGATTTAGCCTCCCAATTCTCTCAATCACATCACTCAAAGTGTCTTTTTTATCAGTGGTTGGAGCTTCATGCGAGGGAAAGAGTGCTTCAGAAGGAGATTCCACAAATTGATCTAGTATAGGTATCCCCCCTTAAAGATGTGCAATCTCATTATCAAACTCTTGAAAATATTTTTCATTTCCAAATCTATCCAAGAGATCAATCTATCGCTCAAAAACATTGTTAGTCTTGGAATATTCAAGAAATATCACATCTCTATATATTATAAAATTCATATTAGCTTCATCATAGAGATAGTATAATTTGGATGTATCTGAGTACCCCAAGAAGATACATTTTCGACTCCTTGCACCGAGTTTGTTTCTTTGTTCCTTAGGTTTCAAGTCATAATAGGTGGAACCAAAAACCCTGAGATGCCTCACCGAAGGAATGTGTCCATACCACATTTCATTTGGAGTCTTTTTTTTTTATAGAATGAGATGGAAACCTATTATTTATATACACGTCATATAGAACTGCATTAGCCCAAAACATCAGCTTAACATTCTTGGAAAACATCATTGAACGTACCATATCTAATATTGGCATGTTCATTCTTTCAGCTACTCTATTCTGTTGGGGATTATAAGGCATGATTGCTTGACGTTTGATCCCATGCCAACAAAGATATTTTTCAAAAAAATTTGAAGTATATTCTTTTCCATTATCAGTACGAATAAATCCAATATGATATTTTGCATCATTTTAAATCCATGCATGAAAGTTCTTGAATGTGTCAAAAGCGTCATATTTGTTCTTCAGTAAATAAACCAAACACATTCGAGTATAGTCATCAATAATTGTCATCATTTATTTATTTCCATTTGTAGAAGGAACATTCATTGGCCCACACAAATCAGAATTTATGAGTTCAATATTTCTATGTTCTCTGGAATGAGAATCACGAAATGATTGTTTGTTTTGTTTTCCTACGATACAAGCATCACATTGCTTAAGTTTCCAAGAAATTATAGGCAAACAAATAACACCATTTTACTTTAACAAACGAAAGTCGCCATAGTTCAAATTTCCAAATATTTCATGCAATAAAATAATATATGGAAGTGTACCTTCATCATAATGAGAACTGTATGAAATTTGGTGTGCACTAACAAAGGTTCCTTGTAGCTTTAGAAGTATTTATTCTTCTATCCCATTCATGAAAAGTGAGTTGTTTAATGCTTTTCTAACCTAAACCTTGCCATAAAATATGTGAATAGAGTGTCCTTACTAGCAGATGTGGACTAAACACAACAATTTTATCCTCGATTTTGGGAGGTAGATTACTTCATGTAGAAGAAAGTCTGGAAGACCATGCAATTTGAGCCTGATTGTGTCAAGCCCTAATTGCTTGAGATTTGGTTTGTCTACAAAGTATACTACACCATAAACATTATCAGTGAATTCCTCAAATAGATCTATTATGAAATTCATGTGACCAGTTCCTTTTGAATCAAGCAACCAATCAGCTTTCCATGAAGAAAGTGAAGCATTGAATAAGTATTCAGTTACTCGAATGTTGCAATGTGACACAACATAATGAGAGGAATCGAGTGCTTTACCTTTCCCTTTATATGATGATTTTATTTTCTCTTTGTCCCCTTTCATGTCTAATCCTATCCCATGATAGCTTACATGTAAAATCATCATAACCATTTCTGTTACACTATATGCAATGAATATCATACCTTTCTCCTTGGAAATGTCTAGCCCCTTGCCTCTAAAATTCTTGTTTACATGTCCTCTTCGGCCACCTTTTCCTCTAGAAGAATATTGTCCCTGATTATTCTCTTTTTGTGCAAGTCACACAACTTATTCAAAATATTGAGGAGTTGGCTTCTTCCCAAATCCTTCTCTCTTTAAACAAACTTCTTCTCAAGGTATTCAAAGGAAATATCCTTAAGTCTACCACTTGCTTGCAATGACTCAAGATAATGTGAATAGTGGAATATAGTTACTGGGCATAGGTTATGAGAGGAACATATATTTCAACACCAATGGATTTTGTGTCATGCGTAATGGATATTATTTATGGTTCTAATGTAATAGGGTCATCATTTTTCAACTCAAGATTGAACAAATTCAAGCACAGAGTGTGAGTCATATAATTCATTAAACTTATTTAAAGTTTCAAAAGAATCTATAAAATGAGTAATATGACGAGTCACCTCTTCATTTACTAATGTTGCAATCCAAGCATAGGCCTTCTTGTTCTTGCTTTCCCAGATGGCAAGGTCTTGGGAGAAGTGGGCTTCTGAGGTGGATTGCCTCCTTCTCCTTCACAAACTCATTTCCACAACCTATTATAAAAATTAAGGTGTGTTTTATCTTACTGGACCACTCATGATAGTTCTCTTCTCCATTGAGAACTACTTCCACTATTGAGATGATTGAATTCATTATATGAATCTAAATTGGACCCAAAATAATACTTTCAATAAACTGATGTGTGTTTGCACCTAATTTATTAGCATACAATTATGTCTTCAAATAAATATGCAAGCTATCAAATATATCCTCCAACATGTAATTTGGTATATGTAATTTTATACCATATAATATATGGCCATTGATTCAACACCTTCTGAACAATAAATATTGCATACGTGTACAATCCATCCCTTCTCATGTGGCAGAACACCGAGCTGGAGCGAAACCCTAGCTGCTCACCAATGAGCATGGCTACCCTAATAGGATGAGACTACCTGGTCATGGGAACTATGACTTCCATGATTGGCTTAGGGACCATGAATGGGTGTAGGACTTCACGACTAACACAAGGCCCGAGTTTCGGTTGAAAAATTTAAGGGAGCAGTCGACCTATGGACCCTATCAGTGTCGACAGGTGGTTACAAGTTGTTATCTGTGCTTTCCTCAGAACCCTTTGAGCTCGACTACAGAACACCATTTATTGAAGAGGAGCAAGTTTATTATTCCTCAGACACGCTAGATTCTTCACAGATTTGGGTCGAGTCTCCACATTAGAATCTAGTCAAACAATCACCAAAGGATATGCAATGACCGAAAGCACAGGTGGAACCATGTATAACTGACATGGAGGTTGGTGAGTCCTACCAAATTAAACTAGGGTTTACGATACCAACCCTTGATGTCTCGGTGGGTATCGATTATCCTATTCTAGATGCACAGGATCAGCATACCTTCACTTTCTCATTTCCCTTCGAGCTGAGAGTACGGGATTTGGCACAAAGAACACTTTTTCCTGAGGTGTCGGGCATTGCAATTGTGGAGACAAGGGGATTTATCGGCACAGGTGAGGAAACATTCATCTTAGAACATATTGGAATACATATTCCTGATGGCACCAGAAAAGAAGCTGGTATACCGCAACCACCTCTCTCGGGTAAATCCTCTGGTTCCTTCTAAGGTATTTCACAGCAGATACCAATACCAGAAGACAATAGGGCCTCAAATTCAGACGATACCATACCAGAGATGATAGAACAAGCTTAGGAACACTTAACCATTAGGACTGGTAGGAAGAAAACAAAGTGTACCAAGGTCCAGGAGCGGGGAAGATTATTGGCTTTTGGGAATGCATAAGTATGGGACAGGCTGAAGAAACTAAGCAAATGGTGGTCATCGGTCGTGTCAGAGGTAGGAACTCATCTACTGCCAAGTTAAAAATATGGACAATGGAAATATGGGGTCATGTTCTAAATCAATTCATGTCATCCTCACTATGAACCGCGAATGGTTCTCCCTCATCTTCCCTCACCCAAATTATGAGAACTGGGTTTTATCAAAATTTCGACACATTAAGATGACTCTAGTACTTCTCAAGCGATGGACACCTCTTTTCAACCCGGATAAGGAGAAGTTTAGGGCTGGCCCTATTTGGGTTCGATTACCTAGTTTAATACTCTAATTTTGGATGGATAATGTCCTTATATTCATTGGAGATGATCTGGGGATTTACCATGATCATGTCAAATCATACATGAAGAATGGGAATATATCTATGGCTAGAATTTTGGTGCACCTAGACACTCACGAGGGGCGGGTGGAAAGCCTTCGATTGCAATACCATGAGATTATCATATGTAAAAAACTGGACTATGAGGGGGTGTCATTTCACTACCGAAGATTCCATAGGGTGGGCCATTTGTATAAGTAATCCCCCCTGATACATGCCTCGAACAAGTAACATACCAGGGCACAAGAGCTCATAGGTACATAGACACAAGAGGAGGCAGATTAGTCCACCACTCGGGCGACCCCTAATGCTTAGTCAAGAAGACAATGAGACGCTCATATGGAACCACAACAACCTAAAGAGCGACCACATTATGCCAGGGTCACAAGATCTCACACTGCCGGTACCGGACCATTTTCAGGTATTACTATCTCAACCATTAATCCCAAATCATCTTTTGTTTACAATTTTTAGGTTCCTAATATTTCATTTGCAGCATCTAGTTCTGATTTAAATGCTTGCAACCTCAATCCCATCACCTATAATGTTGCATCTGCCCCAGCCTCCTCCCTTGTACCTGCACCTATCACTTTTGAGTGTGTCCTTGTCTCCCAAGATGAATAGTCAGATATCTCGGGTAACAACAGCTCCCATGGGTATAACCTCAGATCCCTCACCCAATCTAAACCTCTTTCTTCCTTCGTCCTGCGGGATGATCCCTCACCAAAGAATCAAAAAACCTCCAGGGGAAGGTAATCCATGTTATCCAAATCCATTCTCTGAGTAGGGCTCAAAGTGGCATCTGGGAAACAATACTCCATAGACAAAGTTATTAGATAAAATGGAAACCCTAACCTGGTTACCTCATGATTTTCCTATCCTTTAATTACAGGGGGTTGTCCAGCCCTGACAAAAAGTTGGCACTTAGGCTACTGCTAGTATTAGAGAGGATTGATGTTATTTTTCTCCAAGAACCCCTAGGGGATGGGGATTCCATTCACACCTTGTTATCCTCCATTCTTCCATACTGGACGCTTCAGACCTTGGATGTGAGAATTCATTCGGGTGGATGTGCTATTGGTTTCAACAACAGAACCATCAAGATGGAGAACTTTTGGGGCTACGATGGTGTCTTGGGTGATAACATCATATCCACATAACTTGAAATCTCCATACGTATGATCAACATGTATGGGCAATGTCACAACTGGGTTGGATTCTAGGATAAACTGATGGCCTCATCACTTATGAATGGGGATCATATCATTATTAGAGGGGACTTAAACTACTTTGTGGGACTCATAAAATCATGGGGATCAAGTGCACATTTGAACCCTCTATTTGCATAATTTGAGCAACTGATGGTCACAGTTGAGTTTCTAGATATTGACATGGCAAAAAAACTACCTACTTGGCATAATAGAAGGATTGGGGATGATGCTCTTTCCTGCATGATTGATCGCTTCCTCATCAAAGAAAAATTGGTGGATGGGGTGGAGAGATGAGGCAATGGGTGGGATTGGGTGGTCTCTTTGTCAACTCCCATATTTTCTTTGAAGTTATCAATGCAAACTGCAAACCTAAATCACCCTTCAAGTTCAATTCCTCATGGCTTGTCAAGCCTGAATTACACAAAATTGTTAAAGCTTCCTGGATCCATTGTTGTCATGATCCTAACACCTTGTCGGCAACAATTATATCCAACAACCTATCCTAGATCAAAAATAGGGCAATCACATGGGAAAAGGAGAAAAATATTAAAGATGAAGCTTCACATGTGAAGATTGAAAATGAAATTTCTAAGATGAATGACTCTGGAAACTTAGGGTTCCAATCCATTGACATGAAAAATCACTTAATCAAACTAGAAGCAGAAATGATCAAACTTTTAAGACAAAGAGAGGAAGCTTGAAGACTTAAAAGCAGGGCTATCTAGCTTAAAGTGGGGGATGGCAACACGACTTTTTTTCAGCAATGTGCCAAAGGAAGGAATATTAACAACACCATATGGGAATTGCAAGATCACTCTAGCAAGGTCGCTAAATCACACAACCAGCTTGCAGACATGGGAGTCAGACACTTCTCTTAACTGTACAGGGACCCCCAGGAAGCAAATATAGCAGAGGTTTTTAGCATTGCTAGGATGATGCCCAGGTATCTGGATGAGGATGTTGTAGAAAACCTCAACAAACCAGTCACTTTGAGGGAAATAAGAGTTGTCCTGAAATGGTTCAAAAGAGAGAAGATCCCAGGCCCAGATGGGTGGCCAATTGAATTTTATCTTACTTTTTTTGAGGTTATTGGTAAGGATCTTCTTTTGGTCATTGAAGAGTACAGAATCACTGGAAGAATGTATGATGGCTTCAACTCCACGTTCATTGCCCTCATCCCTAAAGATGACAATCCTAGGACTTTCAACGACTACAGACCTATCTATTTTTTCAACTGTATTTACAAGATCATATCCAAGATTATCGCAAATCAAATTAAGTTGATATTATATCAACACATATCAAAGGAACAATTTTCTTTCCTCAACCATAGACAGATTCATGAAGCCATTGGCACTGCACAAGAACGATTGCATTATATCAAAATCAAAAGCCTTAAAAGAGTCATCCTCAAGATTGGTGTAGAAAAGGATTTTGACCATACCTGCTGGACATATCTACAACTTTCCCTCACACACATTATCTTTCCCCGCTCCTTCATAAACTAGATCATGTGTTGCATCACATTTGCATCCTACAAAATTCTAATCAATGGCGCTGCCTCTGATTTTTTTCATGTTGAGAGGGGTCTGAAACAAGGCTTCCCATTATCACTCCTACTCTTTCTACTGATCATGGAAGGTTCAGAAAGCTCATATCCTCTGCTAGGACATCCAGAACATTAAATGGGGTCAAAGCAACTAATATTATCTATATTTTTCACCTCCTATTTGTTGATGATGTTCTAATTTTTTTAGATGGATCCATACAGGATTCCAATTGTTTCAAGCGGATATTGTCCATATTTTGTAAAGATAACAAAATGCAGCCCAATATCAACAAATCTACCATCATTATGGTCAATTTCTCCCTCCAAGAGCATAGGCATGCACTACAACAGTTTCAATTTTGTAGTCTCGACATTAAGGAGGGCCTTAAATATCTCGGCTACAGACTCAAACCAATTGACAACCGTATAGCAAACTAGAATTGGCTCATTACAAAATTTGAAAGGTGCATCAACATCTGGAAACAGAGATGGTTATCTAGAGCAGGAATATTAGTTCTGATCAAGTCGGTGCTAGAGGCTATACCAATTTATTGGATGGCCTTGGCTTGGATTCCCAAAGGTGTCACTTCCAGAATACAACAAATCTTCCGCAGATTCTTATGGAGGGGAAATCTAGAGGGTGGGACATTTTCTTGGGTGAAATGGGACAAGATTGCTAAACCAAAACAATGGGGAGTTTGGGGTTTAAAGGATTTAAACTTATTTGCGATTGCACTTGCAACAAACATGGGATGGCAGTTATTAAAATCCAACAATCTTTGGCAAGTAGTATACCACAAATACATTTCTCCTTTAACCACATTGGAATGGATCCGGGGCCATAACAGATGCAGGATTGGTACTTCTACAATATGGCATGCCATCTCAAACTCCATCTCTGTAATTAAAGGAGGTCTGTCTTGGCGCATTGGTTCTGGTGCACAAGTTAGAATTGGTATTGATTCTTGGTCAGGAAGTGGGCATGATCACATACTACCAATGGCACTCAGACAGTTTCTCTACTCGAATGGTATCTCATATTTAACACAAATCACTAATGATGTAAAGTCAAATTGAATCTCACATGCATCAAAATTGTCTCAGGAACTTGGGATTTATGACATATGGCATGATGACTGGAACAACCATACTAGAGCTCTCAGAGCATCTCAGGTCAAAATCACTAACAGAGACGATGAGATTATATGGGTTGTCTCTCCCTGTGGAATTTATAGACTGAAAGAAGGATATGCCTTGCTTATTTCGGAACATGAACCCAATGACCCATATTAGTGGTAGCAACCTCTCTGGAAACTTAAGGCGCCTCCAAAAGCTCAACTATTTATGTGGTGTCTGCTGACAAATCAAGTCCCAACTGGGACAATCTCACTAAATGATACTTCCACGGCCCCTCACGATGTAATCTATGCAAACAATAGGATGAAGACATTGATCACCTCTTCTTGTCATGTCCAACTACTACTTTGGTCTGGCAACATATTTACTTATCTTTGGACATCGACATCAGATGCAAATAAGACAAGCTCATCTCGACATGGCAGACCTGGTGGTTTACTACACCATCTCTAAAAATCTAGAACCGTCCTCTAATTTTCTGTTGGGGCATATGGCTGGCACGTAACAAAATAATATTTCATAATTCCAACACTCACTGGAACATTGTCTACAATAACATAGTGGCCCTATATCTTATGATACCTGGGGAAATTCCCAAGAATTAGACTAGGCTCATCATCCCAGAAACTATTGATGAATCATACCCATGGAATTTTTTTGATGGATCTGCCAGCAATGAAGGAATTGGTGGAGGCACAATATTATACATTGTTGATGGTCATTATTACATGCTCAAAATGGGTTTAGGTGGGGGCACAAACAACTATTCAGAATTAAACAGCCTCAGACTTCTCCTCATATTTTCACTTGAGAAAAATTGAAACTGGATTCAGATCTTTGGGGATTCTAAAATTGTAATAAATTGGATCAAAAATGTTGCTTGTCATCATGTGCACACACTCAGAGGCTTACTCGATGAGGTTATCACTCTAAAATCACTCTTTGATTTTATTTATGCTTGCACATTTACAAGGAAAGGAACGATATTTCTAACAAGCTTTCCAAAGAAGTTGCGCAGCTACCATGGGGTCGATGGTTGATACATGAACAACTAGAATAGAGGCAGTACCATTATTATCATAGCCCATTTATTGAGGATGATGTTGTTGATGGGCCTATTGATCCTCCCACATGATCATCGACGATTTTTTGTTTTTTGATTTCTTTTAATAGTTTACCAGGCTGCTTATGATGGATTGTTATTTATTTTACTTAGCACATTATCATGTAAATATTTATGTTTCTATGCCTTTACTTTGAACTGATATGGATAGATGTTTGGACCATAATATATATATGCATAACTCTATATGCATACGATACAACATGTAATTTTATATCAAATGATTAATGAAAATTACATTTTTTTCCTGGGAAAAAAATATATGGCCATTACATAAAAGAAATCAATGAATTCATGTGCCATTATATATATATATATATATATATATATATATATATATGTGTGTGTGTGTGTGTGTGTGTGTGTGTGTGTGTGTGTGTGTCATAACATTTATTTATTTTTTTAATTTATTATATACCATGTCCATCACATATCACGACCTTTCCTTTTTTTTTTAATCTATTATATGCCATGTTGGTCTCTAAAAAAAACTTAACATCACGGCCCTTATATATCATGCATCATGACCTTCAACATACTTATCCAATATCCAAAGCATATAACACTATACAATAGAACACAAAAAATTTTATTCAATGTAGCTCAATGCAGCATATGCATATCATTCATGGTGTTCATTAATGCAGAGATCAACCATAGTTCACAAGAAACTTATCAATGCATATGATATATATACCCACTTGCAAGAGTGTGTGCACCATCCTACATGGTCTTTAATGTCACGCAACACTCACCATCACACAATAGAACATCCACGGCTCACTGTAGCCAAGTCGTTTGGTCTTCAACACAATGCTCAAAATACATTCCCACACATTCAACCACACGATATACATACTCAGTTAGTCTCGGTTTAGTGAACAGAATACTTGTTCAACTACCTCCAAATAATCTTTCAAATATGATTCAATGTACTATCAAAACATAAATAAACTCAGGACAGAGAATATAGGGATAGAGTTCAATGGTAGGAAATTAGCAGAAGTTACAAGAGTAGAAGTAAACTAAAATGGAATTGTCTTTGATACCATTTCAGGCCAGGAGAGTAACTCCACAAAAGAATTGTTTTTTTGCATTAAGAGAAAATATGGATATATACAAGAAGAGGGAGACTATTCGAATTCATCTCCCAATGTCTCTTCATCTTCCAACACCCTTTATTTTTTATTTATAATATTCACATGATTTTTTCCTAATCCCAAAATTAGGTGTTAAAAAAATTTAAAATTATATATATAGTAAACATTCTTGATAATTGATAAAGTAAGGGGGTTTGATTATCTTCATATTCAAATCCTCTCCAAAGTGTTTACAATCTATGAATTTGGTACAATGAATCCCAAATTATCATATTAAAAAATATACATGTATATATTAATAAATGCACTTGCTAATTTTGACCCAAAAGAAACATTTATCAAATGTATATACTAGCAATTGCACCACATGTTGCAAAAGAAATGCAAAAAGGCAATAGCATAGGAAAGAGTAGCCTAGAGGAAATAAGTTGTTACAAAGAAGGAGCCATTGTGAAGGAATGAAAAGCAATTTTTGCTTCCATGGAAGCAGGTCGTGGAGGTTTCAATGATATTGATGATAAGAGTTATCAACTAGAAAATTTTGTTATAGTTATTGAAATAGGAAATTGTGGGTGAAAACATATATATAAACCAACATAATATATTCACATATATAAAAAAATTGTTATAGATATTGAAATAGGAAATTGGGGGTGAAAATCCTTTGGTGATTAATAATCCTCTGAAACAAGCATGAAATGAGCATGTAACTCAAATAAGATATTTTAAATACACTCAAGTACAATCTATCTAGCATAGATGTAAATAAAGAGAATTTTTATTAATAGAAATAGAGTTTACTCCAAGTTCATCTACATATTCGAGTGCTAATTTCATGCTTGTCAAAAGTTGTATATTGTATATGAATAACAATAGTCTTGGTATACAATAAAGTGAATGTCATTTTAATATGGAGACATTTTTGGAAGGAGATATTGTTCTTTATGTTAGGGTTTATTTTCTTAACTCCAAACTTGGTTTATTCTTTCTCTATATACACAAGAAACAAAAAAACAAAGTAATTTCACAATTTAAAGTTATAGTTTTATATTTTATAATTTAAAATCTAGTTTCTTATTAAACTATTTTACACACATCTATTTATTCAAATAAATTATATTGTGAATGTGTTTTCTCCTATTATTTGATCACAAAATTAATGTACTCCCTACTAAGTAAAACAACTTTATTAATAAAGAATTGAATGCCAAATTGAAAGATTGCTCAAGCTAGAACTACCATAATATATAGAACTGATTTTTTGATGTATAAATTATTTGTTTTATATGTCGTTGAATTTCCATTACCTATTATCTTCAAACCCCATAGGGAGGTATTGAACATGGGAGCCAACTTGGAAAAAAAAAATTATAATCCTAAAATTCTCTTACCTAATCATATTTTTAAATATATAATTGAGTTCCATTTATTAAAAACAAAGGCAATATGAAGAACCTCTTAGAGTTATAAAAGGTAATTGACATGAAAAATAAAAAATATCCGCATGATAACATACAAATGTTAATCTTAATTGAATCATTAAAAAACTAAAAAGGGATAATAGACAGTATTACAATTTTCTTATCAGAACTCAATGCTCTTATATGAAAGAATTATGGCTTTCATGAGTTCAAGAGCAGTAAAAACAAGTTTACTGAGAAAACAACTGTAGCACTGAGAGAGATTTGGAAGCAACTGTTGAATTGGTGAACATGTCTTGCTCTATGGTGTTGGATATTAGGCATAGGCAACTGTTGAATTGGTGAACATGTCTTACTCTATGGTGTTGGATATTGGGCATAGCTTTCTTGATCTTGTATACAAGACTGTAGATTTGCATTTAGCTTATACTAGATTAACCATGAAATTGTCAACATTTAGAGCACACTTGCCATCACATTTGTAGTGAAAATTACAATAGAGTATCATATTTTTATTATCATATATAAATGTTCCTATATGCAACAACTACCTTGTGCCTCATAGTTTAAATTTGTGCAGGGAGGAGGAGAGGAGTGTCAAGGTGCAAGCTAGAATAAGAATATAAAGAAGAATATTGTTTGGGACATGATAATCTTGTTTGGGACTTGAGATAGATTCATTCTCTGCACATCTAGACTCAAAGTTTAATAAAAAAAACTCACCATACTTTGAATTTTTTAAATAAATGCCTTAAAAATTAGAATATCAATTTAATACATTTTACTCAATTACACATTTATCAAGATTCATTTTAAAAAATACAAATATAAATTACTATTTTAAATAAAAGTATTACAACACATTTAACAATATTCATTTAAAAAACTACAAATACAAATTACTATTTTAAATAAAAATAGTACAAAGAATCACATTAATTACCATGGCCCTCATGTACCTTCCTCTTATTAATTTTTAAATACCTTTCAAAATACCTAATGTTTGTAACTTATTTTTAATCACATAGTGTCGATTTTGTAAAACTCTAATCTACAAGTCTGACTTTTTATAGCTTTGGTGGAAGGATAGAGTATCTAAATTCCCCTACCCTTTAAGAAGCATCCTCAGTTATTGTACCACCCACCTCGGCATCCAATCTAGACATCTTAGGTTATTCTAAATTGATCAAGAGTAAAGAATTTTTAGGGTGGTGTTCTATGTTCACTAAAATTTCCATGATGTCCATCACTATGTATGGGGTTCATTGCAACCTTGGATATAGTCTTGTGGCTAAAACTTACTTTTATTTGTCACCTAGTTATCATGATTCAAAATATTGTTATCATCTCATATCCTTATAGCATTAGATATATTTTGTGAGCTAATGTGATGCTTAGTTTGTCACAACGATTCAAAAATCAGTTATTATACCACACTATTGACTTTCTCATTGTATGTTTTGTTTATGAACCCTTTAAAAAAAAAACAGGAACATTTGATTTTACACTCTGATCTCCCCAGCATGGGTGGAGGTTTCAAAAATTGGAGAGTAGATTGAGCGGTTATTGTTAGAAATTGTTGTATAAGCTGGGAAATTTGGATGGTTTGTAGAGAATATGGATGTCATAACAGATATCTATTTTGAATTTTTAGTGTCTTTGGCCACCATGCATCTAATATGATCCATTTCAACTGAGAACATCAATAGATCACTGTGTGAATGATAACTTGTGACATCTCTGGCCATTTTCTTTGATTGTGGATCAGGTTACAAACTAATACTTTTGAAATCCCTAGCCATTTTCTTTGATTGTGGATCAGATTATAAACTAGAATACACTCTCTCTTCAGAATACTCTACAATATATATTGGATGGAGGGAAAGGTTATGATAAAACTTGTAAAAGAACCCCTTAGTGTTATGTCAACTTACTCTATTGTTAATCATGTAGTGCCAATTTTGTGAAACTATAATCTACAGTAAAGACTGAGTGGGTTTTTTCTTTTGCAAGTTTTGTTTGACTTGAAAAATTTTAAAAATTTTAAAAGCTAAAATTATGTAGTGATAAACTTTGTTTAAAATTTCAGAATAAAAATTTGAGTAAGTTTGACATCATATAATATGAAATTTGTTTATGATTATAAAGTGAAAAGCATGTAATATTTTTTAGCTACAATTAGGTAATTAAAAATATGTATATAGTTTTTTTTAATAGAAGAAATTTGATATTCATTAACAAAAAATAGGGGAAAGAGTATGTATGTAGTTACAAACTGTTATGTAGTTACAAACTATTACAATTAAGTAATTAAAGGTAAATTTAGTGTTATTTAAGAAATGAGAATTTTGAACATTCATCATTATTACTCAAGATAAATCATGTCTTGTGAAATAATTTCACATATTTTAAAAAATTTCGTTATTAATTTAATTTTTTATATATTAAGAAATACTATTCATGAATAATAAAACAGTTGTAACATAAATAATATATAACAAAAAAAACCATGTCTTTTTGGAATAATAAAATAGTTGTAACAAAAATAATATAGCACAAGAAAAACTATGTATATTTGGATGTATGAAAATTTAAATACATTTTATTAAGTAAAATCTTAAAAGAATAATGGTTATAAACAATTAAAAATAATTTTATTAAGTAGTTAGTTTAGATTTATAATATTTATGAGAGGGGTCAATTCTCTTTTCACTCTAAAAGAGGTTTGCATATGAAGACATTTGATCCATCTTGGCTCTTGGTAGATCCAGAGTCAAGATTGATCTAGGCCATCTTAATTTCGCCCTTTAAATAAACTATATTCCACATGAATACCATGTGTTGTTTTTATAGTTTATTATTATTATAGTCAAAATATTAAACATGACATTACAACATTTCTATTATACACCTAAAATCAATCTAACTTATTAAAAAGAAAAAAAAAACTAACATTATATATATATATATATATATATATATATATATATATATATATACTTGTGGATCTAATGGCCTAAAACATTTCAATCATCTAATATTCGATCCAATGGCTCCGTACATGGATAATACTGCTTAGATAGTTATGGCCAACAAGAACGCTTACTTTTGGGAGGGATTTGTGGAATTAGAGAATCTCATTTCTAAATGATGTTTCTTTCATATTGTGAATGTAGTAGCTATTGTCATCATCATGGCATATGCCACGTAAATAGGTAGTTAGAAAATGATGCCATATGCAACGTAAGTAGGTAGTTGGACAATGATGCCAAATGCCATGTAAGTATTATCATAGTCATGTCACGTAAGTAGTGTCATGACGATATCATATGCCAAACGTGGAATTACCTAAGAAAGGATAAGGAGTGATTTTTATTAATCCCATTTGATTGGTGGATTAAATGTGTTAGGGGCCATAAGCTCATTCTTAAATATTTAGTACACTATATGAATTTTTAGTGATGTTTTTTCAATTATAATTTAAGGGTTATGGAGTTGGTATTATACCTTTATTTTCATGGTTAAAGTTTTTTTTGTAGGATCCTAAATTTGAAATACAATGTTTATTTTGCATAGTGGGTGTTAAATTATGGAAGCATCTAAGAATATTATGAAAGGTGTTTGTTAGTTGAATTATAAAAATAAAGGTGGTTGTTAGTTGAAGTGGAGGAGTAATGATATATCCATTTGGTATTTGGTTCAAGGTGAGGTGTATGTAACACATTCCTACTACATTTACTCAAGCTAACTGGTCCACCAGGGTATACATGCGACAAAGAGTTACTATGATATTATTCAACTCCCCATGTACAGTTAAGGAAGTGGAATCAACACACCAAAATAAAATTGGCCTTCCTCAAGAGCTACAAGACCCCTAAGGGATATCCAACCACTCCAAGTGCCCAAACCATGAGTTAACTTGTTGTTTTACTGAACTAAACCCTAATTCGCTCCCTTGACAAGTCATCCATGTGACTGAAACCATCCAATCGCGCCCACAACAAGGCCTCCATGCGACTGCAGAATTTTCCAGACAGTTATGTGCCAGCGACCCAGAAATCTGAGCCACTTTTTCAAGGCTAGGGCCCAGGCCTCTACCCAAAACTTGATGAAACACTCATAAGTGATAATGACAAGAATACAAGGAATTTAATTCAAAACTTAAACAAGGACCTGACTTGACTCATCCTAACCATGACAGACATTATGTCAAACACATCATGAGCATGTAATGTATAGGTCATAAATACACATCTGAACATAGCAATTCCATAGTAATCTGAGAATCGTCAAGAATGTTTGGTGCCCTCTCACAATAGCTTCATTATCATCTATTAGGTCATTTATTCATTATCATCTCATCTACTAACCAAAACATGATTAGATCCATAAATCAAGACTATCATAGAACCATGCTTGTAACCAACATATAACCAGATAAACAATAGTAATCGAACAACCATCATGGCCACATAATATCAAGTACATTTACACATAATAGGAAAAGACCTCTTATTAACATATGCAAATCCAACCAAGTAAGGGACTTCCACGTACCACCCGACCATAAATTGGGTTGAACCAAATCTTTCTTTCAAACGATCACCCCCACGCCATATTCCAAGAATGAATGTGGGACTCACAAAAAAACAACTAGATCTTCCTTAGGATTTACCGCAATCCTGCCATATACTAGTCAAAAATTACTAGGCCCAAGCCCTCATCTATACAACAAGGCTTTACTGTATATCCCTCCAAGGGATTCCTAGGCCCAAACAAGAAACATACACTACCAGGATTTACCGCAATCCCACTGTATACTAGTATAGAGACCACTAGGCTTATACAAGCATGGATTCCTCTGGATATCTCCACATAAACCATGAGGAATTTTTGCATCTCCACCCTCCTTGATTTACTGTATATCCCATCATTTACCGGTGGAGGATTCATAGGTCCAACGAGGGTATACACACCCAGGATTTACCGTAATCCTACTTTTACCAATCCAGGGATTCCTAAGCCTTGTGATTTTTCCTGATACCACCTCACTTGGTTTTGAAACCATCCAGAAATCCAACTCAACTAAATGAAATAACCCCATCATACAATGGCTATCCGAAAATGGCAAGGTAAGGTTGAAACCACTATCACACTTGGAAATCCCCATGCCAATGATAGCAAGAGAACCAAATACACACATGCATATACCATGCATGCCAAAACTAGCAAGGAAATCATACATGCAACTCAATACCTGCAAGTAATCCCATTGTAACAGCTTTATCAAACTCTTCTTGCTTTATCTTTGCTTTCCTTTACCTTCCTTGTCTTTCCTTGTCCTTCCTTTGCCTTCCTTCCTTTAATTCTAGAGTGCTCCAAGAATTCTCTAAGTGTGCAAGAGTATGATAGAATAGAGAGAATAGAGAGAGATCCAAGCTAAAAGTGACAAAATATTGTGAAATGATCCTCATAAGCCTTTTTATCAATGAGGCCTCTATTTTCTTCAATCTCCATTATTTTTCCTTCATTTTCCTCATTGCATGCAACCTGTGACCTTTCACCTTCCTTTTCTCCTAATTTCCTTTATTTTCATAAAATAAAATGCCAATTAATGCCTCTTTCCTTTTCAACGTCTTTTTCATTTTCTTTTGCAATTTACCATTAGCCATAATAAACCAAATGAACACCATTAGGATTTTTTCCCCAACATTCATATTGGAATGCATGTCCCATGACCTTGGTCTTATTTTTCCTTTATTAACTTTATTACATGGATTTTTAACTCAAGTTTGTTACATACCCATCCCCCTTAGGGGAACACCATCCTCGGTGTTCAATTACAGCTACAACTAGAAATATTGTTGAAAGCAAAACATACTGCCCATGGAGATTTATAACTTAGCTCAATGTAGTATTTATAATGAAAAAACTGTTGAAAATAAACATCAAAATGATAAAAATAACATCATGAAAACCATACCACTTATTGGATCTTTATAACACGTCTCATGGCAGTGTTAACATCCATATACATATATAAATATACCAAAACTCATTTTCCTCCACCGAAAAAAAAAATGAAGGATACATATCCACATCTGATCAGTCATCTCTCATGTTGCTCCATCGGACCCAAAGTGCTTCCACTGCACTTTAACCTTCTTGATTTCTCAGTTCCGGAGCATGAGAATATTTCCATGAAAAATGCACTGAGGTTCTAGCTATAATTATCCTTTTAGATCCACCTACAATACATACCAATCAATAACATGATCAACATCCTTCACATATATTTTAAGCAATTAAACATGTAAAACATCATGGACTTTCATTGTCGGAGAAAGTGAAAGTCTGTAGGCCACTAGTCCAATCCTCTCAAGGATATCGAAAGGCCCACAATATTGAGGTGTTAGCTTCAGACATGACCTAATCCTCAAGGAGCTCATCTTGGGCTTGATGCGAAAGTACACATGCTCCCCAACCTGAAACTCCTTAAATTATATACGTTGATCTACATAACTTTTATGCCTAGCCTATGTTGCCTTTAGATTCCTCTTGATAAGAATCATTTCCTATTACATGTCTGCCAACATGTCCAGTCCTATCAATACCCAGTTCATTGGATCACTCCAATTGATTGGAGTGTTACAACTCTGCAGAGTGTCTCAAACGGACTCATCCTTCATGACTCTTGATACCCATTTTTGTCAAAAAACTCAACCAGTGGAAGATACTCTTCCCACTTTCATTGTTGGTGCATAACATACATCCTCAGTATATCCTCCAGTATCCTGCTGACCCTCTGTATCTATCCATCTGTCTACCGGTGATAAGTTGTGTTGAAGGCCAACTCTATACCCAATCCTACAAATAACTTCGATCCATAACTTGGAAGTGAGCTTGGAATCTCTACCTGATACAGTATTCTTCGAAACGCTATGCAATCTCACTATATCTCTGATGAAGATTTGTGCTACGTCACTAGTTGAATATGTAGACTTCAGTGGAATGAAGTGTGTTACTTTTTTCAACTTGTCTGCCACAATCATGATGGAATCATGTTGTATAGATGTCCTCAGCAAACCTGTAATGGAATCCATGGAAATGACCTCCCTTTTCCACTCCAAGAATCAGAATCGATTGTAGTATACCACCTGGGTGCTTGCACTCTGATTTTACCTGTTGACAATCCAAACATCTATCCACACAATTTGTCACTTCCTTATTTATATTCGACCAATAATATAATTTATTCATCTCTTTTAATGTCTTCTAATATCTTGAATGGCCTGAAAAAGGCTTAGCATGAAATTCCCTCAAGATAAGCTTCTTGAGCTCATTGTTATCTGGCACATAGATGTTGTCCCTAAATCTGATCAAACCATCTGTTGTGGGATGATAGTTCACATCTTGTTCACATGTACACTATTGTTGTAACATGTGCTTAAGATCCCTATACCTTTCATATTGTTTTCCTACCTGTAAGATCTAATTCTGCTAAGAGAATATGCAACCCTATTTTCCTTTCCCTTAATGTACCTGATCTCGAATTCAAACTCATTGATCATTGCCAACCATCTAGATTACTTGGCATTCATATTTTTTTGTTCAAATAAGTATCTCAATCCACTATGATCACTCATCAAGATGAACTATCTACTAAGAAGATAGTGTCTCCACATCTTCAAAGCATGGATGACCGTTGCCAACTCAAGATCATGTGTCACATATTTCTTCTCATGCTCATTACTTTTCCTTGATTCATAACATACCACATGTCCCTCCTACATCAGGACTCCACCAAGTCCTCTTTTACAAGCATTTGTACACACCACAAACTCTTTATCTGGATCTGCAATCTTTGGAACTGGAGCATTTGTCAACAATTGTTTCAACTTCTTAAAACTTGTTGTACAATCCTCTGTCCATTCAAAATTCTTCCCTTTTCGCTACAATGATATGATAGGATATGATTTCTATGATAATTTCCTGTTGAACCTCCTGTAGTAACCTGCTAACCCCATGAATGACCTTACATCATCCACATTCCTAGTATTTTCCCATTCCATGATAGCTCTTATATTTTCTGAATATATTGTTATGCCTTCCTTGGAAACCACATGCCTCATGTACCTCTATCTAAAACTAACTGCATTTTCTAAGCTTGGAATACAACTGTTGCTCTCTTGGAAATTTCAATATTGTTGTTGAGTGTTCGACATGCTCTTCCTCATTCTTATAATATATCAATATATCGTCAATTAATACAATAACAAACTTGTCCAAATAAGGACGCAACCCGCTATTCATCAAATACATAAAATTAGTTGGAGCATTATTCAAACCAAGAGGAACTACAACAAACTCATAATGCCCATACCTGGTCAAGAAAGCAGTCTTGTATATTTCCTCTTCTTTAATGTGTACCTGATGAATGGTATCTTGATCTCAGAACAATATTTTAGAACATCATTGCTCCCTTCAACTCGTCAAATAAATCATCGATCCTGGAAAATAGATACCTGTTCTTGATGGTTACCTTGTTCAACTTTAACAACCCTAGTCAAAAATTCATGTAAAAAAATTTATAAAGGCAAAATAATACCATGGTCATGGGAGACGTATTCCAAGCTAAATGTTAGGAAAAACATCTTAGTGTGGGTGTTCTTTTGGTTTATTTATGAAATAATGGAAATTAGGAGAAAAGGAAGGTGAAGGGTCATAGGTTGCATGTGATGAGGAAAATGAAGGAAAAATAATGGAAAATGAAGAAAATAGAGGCATAATTAATAAAAAGGCTTTTAAGGATCAATTGGTAACCTTTTTTCAGTTCAGTTTTGGAGATATCCCTTTCTCTACTCTCTCTCTATCTCACTCTTGGACACTTAGAGAATTTTTGGAGCATTCAAGCATTGGATCAAGGCAAAGGGAAGCAAAGATCAAGCAAGGAAGAGCATAATCAAGCGACTATAGTGGGATTACTAGCATGTATCGAGTTGCACGTATGATTTCCTTGCTAATTTTTTCATGTATGGTATATGAAATGTGTGTGTATTTGGTTATCTTGCTATCATTGGCATGGGTTTTTCTAGATGTGACAGTGGATTTCCCTTTCCTTTCCATTTATGGATAGCCATGGTGTGGTGGGTTCTATTTTATTTGGCTAAGTTGGATTTCCAGATGGTATCAAAGTTGAGTGGGGTGGTCTCAGGAAAAATAATAAGGCCTAGGAATGGCCTTTCCTTTCCATTTATGGATAGCCATGGTGTGGTGGGTTCTATTTTATTTGGCTGAGTTGGATTTCCAGATGGTATCCCTTAAACAGTAATGGAAAGATACACGGTAACACATGATTATGCACCTCCTCGTTAGGCCTAGGAATCCCTTAACCGGTTATGGCTAGATACACGGAAAATCCTAGAGGATGGAGCCTCGTTAGGCTTAGGAATCCCTTGACTTGTAATGTCGAGTGTTATATGGGATTTATGATTGAGGATAGAAGTATCTCCCCTAGGTCTGGTGGTCTAACCTAGAACAACAGAGAGACAAGGAACTCAATTTTTTCCTTAAAGTAAATAGATGATGAGATGAATCCTACCTGGAATCCATCACATGCTTCGCTCCTTATTTAACTTGAATGCTCCAATCTTAGCTCTGATTTCCAAAATTAGAACCTGCACAGTCATACAACACAATCTAAGAAACTACGGGATCTATGCACCATCATCTAAGCACTTTATTCAATAGATCAACATGGTATTGAAATAGCAACATCATATATATGATAAGAAATAACTCTTTGAATTAATAGAACTGGAGTGAGTTACAACAAAAAATAGGTGTTTATATTGTAGAATAGCTCCTCCAAGTTGACTTGTCCTTTCCTTGTCACAAAGTGCACCTCTAATCACCCTAAATGCATGAAATGATGTCTCTCACAAAAAAAACATAAGGGTTGAATAACTCTCCAAAATCCAACCTCTTGAATATGGAAGGTTGTAAATATATATAGAAGTGGGATAAGTTATGATTTCTTATCTAATTACCATTCTAGGGCTTTAGATCGACCTTTGATGGGAGGATGGGATCAAAGGATAAGGGATGGAAACTCCAAATTATGGTAGGATAGGATTTGAATTTTTTATCTGAGGTAAATGGTTACAATAGATCTTCTAAGCTTATAGAAATGGAGGCTTCGGGCTTCTCTCTGTTTTTCCTGAATTTATAGAACCAACGAAGGTGCAAAGGGGAGAAACATGTAGGCGATCAACGTAGACCATAGTGGAGAAACTTGTAGGTGAATGCTTTCCAACAAGAGGACAAGGAGCGTTGGTCCTAAAACTAGCTCAGATGATGCAGTTTCAGGCAGAAACTCTAGGGAATGAAATAGGCATGCTTAGGTCTTTGTGAAATGATGATGACAAGGGGGAAAATGATGTTGATTGATCCCATTAGGAGGATTATTGACCAGATGTGAAAACATGTCCTATAACAGATTTCCCCCTAAAGTGAAAATCCATAAATGATGACTGATGACTGAAGTGCCTTAACTTGTGACAAGTCGAGATCAATAAAAACTAGTGAGATTCATTTGTTACAATACATTTATATCATGACATATTTTTCTGAGGGAGGCATACCCATACCAAGTACATAAGCTAACATCACATGTATAATGATCAAAATATGCGTCCATAGATGAACTCTGGTGGACCCATGACTGGAATATTGTCTATATGATCATGGCCATCATACATTGTGATCTCTGTATAACTCTTTAAATCGCAACCTGGAAGTATGAAACTAGATCAGGGGTATTCTATCTCATTCACACGATCAAACCAATGTACTAGTCTATTCATGTGAATCAATTATCTAAGGTCAAACATGGTAGACACCATCTGATTATCGGTCAATGATGTAAGCCGTTAACAGGCATGAGAGAAACCATAGATGGTGTTAATGGGTCTCAAGGTACTACAGTACAATCTGTATGGTGTGAGAATGAGTTGATGTCGAACACCACACATAGTATTTTGGTCGAAGACCAATGATGTTAACATGTCGCCAAGAGCGAGGAAACATTCTATTGATGTATGCAAGCACCAAGGTACCAAAGGGTTGTTTCTAAGTCAACTTCCTGGATGATGTGTTGATGTCGAAAGGAATTCACCCATCGCAAGAGGGACTTGATGTATCCCCCATCAATGACACGAAACATGTATCATGATTGAGACAGAGTGATGATGATACGGAACTGGATCAAGCAAGGAAAACATGGAATGGAGACTTAAGAGTATTGTAGTGGATATCAACTAAATGAATTTTCTTCAATACACCGATGAAACTGAATGGAGTTGACGTCGTTGACCCAAAACTGAAATGGAGGCTCCGAAAAGGTATGATGAACTAAAAGAAAAGAATATTACCCAACCCAAAATCCATAGAGATGAAGTGGAAGAGTTTCGTGTTCAAGAGAGACTCGTTTCCATTAGCAAATGGAGTACCCTGTTTTCCCAATTTCCCCAAACATACTGATCAATACCTATATATTTTTTAACAAGCTGGAGGAGGAAAAAATATGCTTGCTCTGCAAGTTCATCCTCTGAATGAATCCCTACGATTATATTTAATGAACCCTGAGAAGGAGTGGTTCAGCCTTGTCATGTTCAACAATTTCATCGATGTTTGATGTTTTAACGTGTCCACTAGAGGTGAAACTCAACATATTTTTCATGTTTAGAGAGTTTGAAAAATAGTTGAAAAATAAAACTCCAAAAGTCCCTTTTTCGTAGATAGTCTCTCGAGTCTGAAAAGGTAGAAAACAATACTCAATAGAACCTCTTAGCCATGTTTGACTAAGGTACTCCTTTTTCGTAAATAGTCTATCTCAGTCTGGAAAAGGGTTAAAATTAAACTGAGTGGATGACATTTCATTTACTTTAACGAGTTCGAAAAGACAAGTGCTCGAAAATATTTTCATATTTTGGGATTATGACAAGAGCTAAAGTATGGCTCCAAGGAGTTCATTTTTCATAGGTTTACAAAGCCCGAAAAATAGATAAAAGTATACTCCTTGATCAAAATAACTTGTTTAAAGCATGATAAAAAATTGTTAATAGTTTTCGAATTGCTCAAAACATTACAAAAAGGATTAAACATACATGTTTCATAGTAAAAATGAAGCATATCTAGGTCAAAGCATTAAAAACGAATAAAATAATGCAAGAAATGACCATAAATACTCAAAATGACTATTCATTTTAACCATTTCACATTTACTTTCAAGAGAGATAATTCTAAGCACTTTTTCCCTCGATATTTTTCATTTGATTGCGACCAATTTTTTGGACCATTTCGAGTGCCGTCACTTCCAGGTAGGATCTAAAACCCTTCTCTTTCTTTTCATGGTCCATTTTTGTGGTTTCATGCAATTTTTTTGAGGTTTTGAGGGTGTCGGGGTTCCAAAAACATACCCTACAGCCAACACACCCCCAGAGAATCAAAATACGCATTGAACCTAATCATTATAACACTGTTAGGAGAGGTGAAATGCTATTTCATGCACTACTAGGGTGTGTTGGGTGCAAAACTCTAAGTTTTTTATCAGTTTTCCCTCAAAATTTACCAAGTTTTTTGCATGAAAAGGAACCTAATGAATATTTTGTTGATGTTTCAGGTGTTCATTAGCACAAAATTGAATTCATTTATAGAGAAATAGAACATGAAGAACATGATTTAAATGCATCAATCCATCCTTCTACCATCCAGGCATTGAAAAAATGTGGATTTCTAAAATCCTCTTGGCTTCTTGCCATGAGGAAATAGATGGAATTGTTGAAATATATTGTTCATTCATATGATGTCTAGGCATAAGCATTCAGGTTTGGGTAACATATGCTCGAGATAAGGTTAGAGGATATCTACTTTCTCACGGGTTTATCCAGGAGGGTTTCCCCCATCTCTCTCCTATGTGGAAGAAGTGGCGAGGAAACAATGAAATATTATATCGCTACCTATTGTAGACCTTGATCCCAACTAACTAGGGATGGAAAGCTAAATACAAAATATGTAACCTAGTTACCTTTTAGAATTATATTTTTCATTATCGCAAGATTGGCAGATAGCTCAACAATTCATGTAGCAAGTAGATCATACATGCAGTATGGGGTGGGGTGTTTAGAGCCAATATTATTCAACTAGAGTGAGGAATTTTGGTCAATATGAAGGAATAGTTGACTAAATCAAGAGAGAGGAAGTTAAATAACTTTGGAAATGGTTTGTTCTTGGTCGCTTTTTCTCTACAGTGGGTGGCACTACTTCAGCCTCATCATATTACAGTTGATCCTATCGATTTGAGGGCCCCACGGATTAGGAGGTGGATAGATCATATGCCCTGACATGCAGGTCCTTCAACAATCATCTTCTCACCAGCCTTCTTTATATTTTTGCGTAGATAGTTCATTATGATCAATGACTATCCTTACGCACAGATGCATTTTCGTGATGACCCTGAGCTCATGCTTCCTGAGGGTTAGCAATGGGATGGTTTAGGTAAAATATTTCAACCATTTAGTTATTTGCAAGTTTTAAATTATTATTATTATTATTATTTTATTTTTTCTTTTTATTTTTTTTAATGTTTCCAAGACTAAACTATTGATTTTTTCATGCAGATATTGGACTAGTTCGACATGTCGGTGCTTCATATCTCCGTCGTGCAAAGGGTAAACCACATGAGGAGTGAGTGGTACCAGTATAGGTTATTGCAGTAGGACAAGATGCGCTATGGTATATTGAGGTAGCTAATATCCTATCAGAGGTGGAGCACTACATGGAGGGGCTGACACATGGGATTGATGAGACCATGGTTGACTAGATTCCTATGTGACTTCACTGACACACTATTGGAGTGTCTCGCCATATTGATCAACTATTGCGCAACATATCCCATGCAAAGTCATTTTATCATGAGCACCATTGATTTGTCTACTTAAATATTTAGTTTTTTATATGGGAAATGTAACCATATGTGTCTCATGGCACAAATTTTTGTAAAACCAAACTTATTATATATACATATTTTCAGTGTTTCCTAGTTCCTATTATGCTTTCAATATGATGCGATTTGGATTGAAACTTAATTACATTGGTTTCAAATTTCTATCTAAACGTAATTAGCTAGGGCATATGCCAATGTGTTTAGATTTTTATAAATATGTTCATATCATATGACTTGAAATGCATTTCTAGAAGACGTACTCTCAAAACCATGTGAAGGATGGTGGGATTTCTAACTAAATATATATTAGCAAGATGTATTAATACGAGCTGTGATTCAAGCCTGATGACTAAATGATGGATACCATGTGAAATAGCATTAGATATTAGCTCAACCACCGTGCTATACTCAACGATGTTGTTAGTAGAGTGATCAATGAAAATCCCTTGCATACTCACTAGCTCGCCATTTGGAGCAAAGATAGCCCATGCTACGAATTATAGGTTCTGAGTACTACGACTAGCACCATCAGCATAACCAATGTACGGTTCAAGAGATGTCAACATCTGCAAACCAAATGTAAATGGGATCAACAGAAATCGTGGGAAACTCTAAAAATACACACTGCAAACACACTCAACACACCTATAGACAGTATGTACATGGTGTACTATGCATAGGATCAAGCATTTTTTAGGTACAACCCATTCCTAGGCTGCGCTAATGTAACTCCATCAAATTCTACTAACTCATAGGCCCCTTTTTCAAGGACTCGCTTGAAAATGTATGGACCCAACCACATAGGTTGGAACTTTCTTGGACCTAACTTATCGACCTCCCGGTCATATAAGAGAACCAGGTTTCCTTCCAAGAATACTTGAGGCTTGAAATTTTTTTTGTATTGTGCCTTGATCCATCTTTTATGAGATTCATTGGTTAAAGAAAAATCACGTCGAGTTTCATCCAAACAATTCAGTTGTAAAAGGCGCTCCTCCTCTACGGAAGTGGCAGGAAGAAGTTCAACATCTATTTTTAACAATGGAATTTCACAATTTATGGGGAGGATTTCTTCCAGACCATATACCAACTGAAACAGAGTAAATCGGGTAGCAGTCCTAACCAAGGTTCAGTATGCCCACAAGGCAATGTAAAGAAGCAGATTCCAGTCCGATTTTTGGACCCCTACCATATGTTGAAGCATAGTATTAAGAACTTTATTAACATCCTCAACTTATCCATTATCCTAAGGGTAGTAGGGAGTGGAATTTTTATGAGAAATTCTCAACTTAAAAACTATTTCAGTCATCATATGATTCCAGAAATTATTTCCGTCATCCGTAACTATTGCTTATGGCACACCAAATCGAGAAATAACATCATTGAAAAAGAAATATGTAGTCATTTTTCCAGTGTTATTATATGTAGGCATCACCTTGGCCCATTTAGTAAAGTATTCTACAACGACAATGATATAACCATGCCCACCGACTGAGTGAGGGTTACATGTCATGAAGTCAATACCCCATTTCATAAGGGGACCAATAGTGATAACAATATGCAATGGATTAGGTGGAGAACATATCTTACGATCATATATCTGGAACGCGTGACACTTCTAGACAGTGAGAATGCAGTCGTGAAAGATAGTAGGAAAAAGTAAATATCACATAAGATCTTATGTGTGATAACGTAACTAGATAGATGTCCGCCACATGCCCCCGATTGGAATTCATTAAGGACTTCTCAGCCTCCTCAAGGGTGAGGCACCTCTGTAAAACCCTATCAATACCATGATGGTAAAGAGTGTCACTGATAATAACATAATTTCGGGATTGGTATTGAATACATCATTTCTCGAAGCGAGAGGTATTGGACCAGAATGTTTGGGTCTAGATATAGATCCAAAAATCTCCATGCCACAGGTCAAATGACAAAATCAAAAACAACGACTCGTTAGGAATAGTATCTTCAAATGTAGATTCAAAATTATGGGAAATAAGCTCAGACATTAGATCGGCGAAAACTAGGGATTTCTTCGACTTGGAATTGATGAACTTGAGGTCAAACTCTTGTATAATAATGATCCACTTAGAGTATTTTCCCCCTAGTAATTGACGTGATAGTATATATGTCATAGGGTTTCAATCTAAAACAATCGTAGTTTTTCGACTCAGATATCGGTATCGGTATCATTCTGACTCATATAATAAATTGGATATTCATTCCCTATATCATATTCTTGGACCAATACCATCTCTACAGTAGAAATTTCAACAATAAGATACATGAAATAGTCGTGCTAATAATCAGGGGTGTATAAAAGAGATGCACGAACCAAAACATCTTTCTAGACATCAAACGCTTTCTGAGTAGTGTCGTCCTAATGGAAGGGGACCCCTTTTTTTAGCAGGCCAGTGAATCCTTTGGTCGAATCAGCATAATTAGGGACAAACCTCCATAAGGATTAAGCTTTCCCTTGGAGTCTTTGTAACTGAACGAGAGAAGAATGTGCAGGCAAATCAACAATTGGTTGTACTTTCAGAGGATCAATATGAATTCCTTATTTTGAAATGAAAAAACCTAGAAGTATACCACAACCAACGAAGAACACACATTTGTGTGGGTTGAATTGAAATTTATAATGTTTATAATGGATGAAAATGGCCCTAAGATATATCGGGTGATCAACCTGATGTTTAGAATGAGTAGTAATATCATCCAAATAAGGTTGCACGATGTGTTTAATGTCGTGAAAAGCGCAATCCATAGCACGTTGAAACTTGGCCCCAACGTTCTTTAAACCAAATGGGAGTTTTTGATAGGCAAAAGTACCCAAGGAAAAAATAAATGCAGTCTTAGGTTTGTCCACTAAGAGAATGTTGATTTGATTATAGCCCGAGAATCCATCCATAAAAGAATAAATCTCACAACCATTGCAGTCATAAACAATCTGGTCAATAAACGAGGTCGGATAGTTGTCCTTTGGACAAGCATGATTCGCATTGCAATAATTGACACATGCTCGGATCATGCCCCATTTCTTCATGGAAAGGACAACGTTCGATACCCAATTAGTTAAATGAATGGGGTATATGAAACCATCCTGAATAAGCTTTTCAACTGCAGCCTTAATCCTGACAACTATCTTGGGATAGACCAGACAGAGGCGTTGCCAGACAGGTTTGGCATCAGGATACATCTTAATCTCATGCACTACTATATTTGGGTCGATACGTGGAATTTCTTCATAAGTATAGGAAAATACATCTTGAAATTTTTGAAATAGGGCTCTATGGATCTCGATCTCAGATGGAGAACAAGATTCTCTAATATATATATTTTTTACCACACATGGTTTAATAGAGATTTCGAGAGGTATTGTTCCTTTGATATTTAAAATTCTCTTCTCATAAATGGTCGCATGAATGGAAATGAAATTCATAAAAGGTTCGACAAAATTAGTAAGTATACATCACTGAGATTATCCTCAATGGAATCTGGTAAGGAGGAACGATGGTGATGTTCTTCCCATGGCTCGTCATATGACATCACGATCTCCATTATGCTCTTATCCATAGATAATAAGCGAGAAAAAGGATCAGGGGATGTGCCATAATATAGTGAACAAGCTACCCAATTAATCGAAGAGAAAGTATAAGTTTCACAAGTTGAATAGATGGCTTCATAATCTAGTTCAACGAGGCTAAGCAGCATTCATTCGCTAAAAATTTTGATGTTAGCTTCATCAGGTACAATCCATGGATTAGCCAGGATAGTAGAGGCTTATATCATATTGATATAAGCAACCAAAGTTGATTTTTCAGAAAGGAGAGGAGGCAGGAGCGAAAATGTTCCCACAAGCGAAGAATCCTTTAACAATCCAACTCTGACATGCTAATAAGAATGTAGAGTTTTCCCTACAATAGGGACACTTCCAGTAACATGAGAATAATTGGAGAAAAATATGATTTTATCTATGGCTGCAATCCCACCTTTATGAGGAAAGGATATCATACGGAAATAAGTCGAAATGAAGAAAACCATGGCATAAACACACGTACATCCCAGTAGAAGATTATAATCGATAGGTCTGTCAATAACTTCAACTTCTATGGAGATGGTTTTTCCTCCTAATTATACTTGAAGGGAATTCAAAATCCCACAGGGTTTGTATGCTCTTCCATCAAAGGATTTCAATGTGGTGGTTGATTTACTCAGCTAAGATGAACCAATCGTCTTCCAGCAATACATGGACATAATTTAGGTTGAGGCTCCCTCGTCCACAATAGAGTGATGAATGTTCTTACCAGGGATGATGACTTGGATTATAAAATTTGATTGGGCCAAAAGTTGAGGGGTATAGTTTTCATGAGATAAAACCACTAGGTTGGAATCCGATGGATCCACACATCTGATAACTGAAAACAAGGCCTTATTTTTGGCGGAAAATTTTTCCAACACCTCAAGAGTTGGCATAGTTGATGGAGACTGAGCCAAGTCTTCAATTGTGTTATAATTTTGAGCATATATTGAACAAGGGTTGAAAGCATATTTATGAATAATTCCCTTCAGAGGTTTGATATTCAATTCCGCAGGAATCAAAGGTGAAGAAGGATATAATGAAGGTGATTCCAAACTATCAAGTTGATCAGTAGTCTGACCGTTCAGTAGATTTTCATTACCACAGTCCTTGTTCCGAATGGCCACCATAACATCGTATTTCAGCTTTAAGGAGGAAAGCATAAAAACCATGTTAGAGGAAGAAGGGTCTCAGGAAACCATGTGAGTCTCCTGATTGGGAAATGGGTCGTTCAACATAGCGAGATAATTCACAATCTATTGCCTCATACCAGGAATCCAGAAGTTTTTAGCACCAGGCCAGGATTAACAAAACTATAATTAGATCTAGGTTCAACCAAAATAGAAACAACTTGATCACAAAGCTTACCATCCATCTCGAAAATAGAAGCATGGTGGTCTTCCTCCCTGTTATCTATTGTTACAAAGATCCTAGGAATTCTCTTCCTAACATCCCCAACTTTTTGCGCCTCTTGTGCACTATAAATCTGAGGTATACCACCCTGATTCTACAGACAATATCTCTTAAAATGCTCCTTACCACATGCCCAACATGATAGTTGTTTCCTACCATCACCGTTGTTTTTTTTTTTCTCGAGGAGGAGGTCCATTAAACTTCTTATAAGGTACAACATTCTCTTTTTCACCTGCATCCTAGGGTCTTGTTCTTTTCAGCTGGCATTTACCTTTATTCTTGTATTTCCCTTTCCAACCTTGTTGAGTTTCTATCTTGCGCTTTGATTTCTCATAATAGTGTTTCAAATTTCCTATGATTTCTTCAAGTGACTGAGGCTCATCATACTCAATCCAATCTATAAATGGTAATGGAAATCCACTGAAAAATATCTGAACTTTGGATTTCTCAACCTTAATATATGGTGCATACCTCAACAACTCCATGAACTCAGTTGTACACTCCTCATATGTCATTGATCCCATATTTAACTCATATAATTCCTTGGCCTTACTGTCATAGTACCTTTCTGAAAATTGCTTTCTGAAAATTATCTTTAATTCATGCCAACCCAACTTCTAACTTGCTTCACATCTTCCCATCAGATGTCTACTTTCCCTTTGAGGCTGAAGATAATTATTTTGGCCTTCATGTTTTCTTTTTAATCATGCAACTCAAATAATTTGTTCATCTCGAGTAACCATGCCTTTGAATCTTCTGTATTCTTAAAATATCCATCAAAGTTAGGTGGCTTGACTTTCTTAAAGTCATCTGGAAAATACCCCCTATCATTCCTCTTGTAAGTATGATAATGATGATGACCATGGTACCTGTCAAAGCTGGAACTAGATTAGAACCTATGTCCATCACCTCTCTTATCTAGCATATCCAAGAACCTTCCATATCTGATCATGTCATCCCTATCCAACATGTGCCCACCACGAGACCTACTTCCATATGCACCATTAGTCCTATCCTCCTATACATGAATGATTATAAGTTATCTTTGTCTCTGCAAGTCTTACAAACTCTGAAAGATAACTGCATTTACCTCTGCTTATTTCTCTTGTGTTTGAATGATTTTTTCATTATACTCCTTAAAACTTCTTATTTTTTCCTTCAAACTTCTCAAAGTGTTTTTTATGTCAGGAGAGTACCCATCACCATGCTGCTCATCTAATATATAGGGAGAATCCCATGAACTATAGTCCACCATATTTATAGTCATATTTGATCTTATACCTGCAAGTATATCATGTCAACTAAACCAAAATATAAACATAATCAACATACCAAAATATACTTCAAGGGAGGATATCCCATTTGCAATATCAACCATATTAGCATGATACATGTATAATCATAATCATAACAATATATCAACATCATGCATGAAAACCGTGATCATAACAATGCATGCATAAAAACATATATGCACTGAAATGCATAATAAATAAATATACAACTGACATACATAACAAATGCATATTCATCCTAGATGCATTCATGACAAACACATCCCAACAACCACACCTTCAAATTCTACATGACAACCACTTTATGCCCATCTAGTCCAAGGTGTGAACCACGCTTTGATACCACTTTATAACACCCTCCTCCCACATTTTCCCAAGCTATTCACTCCATCAGGGTAAACATGTAACGAAGAGTTACTATGATATGATTCAAGTCCCCATGTATAGTTAAGGAAGTGGAATAACCACACCAAAAACCAAATTGACCTTCCTCAGGAGTTACAGGAACCCCAGAGTCTATCCAACCACTCCAAGTGTCCAACCCCTTAGTTAACTTTCCTTTTTACTGAACTAAACCCCCAGTCGCTCCCATGACAAGCCCTCCATGCAACTAAAACCATCTAGTCACACCCACAAAAATGCCTCCATGCAACTGCATACTTTTCGAAGTAGTTATGTGCCAACGACCCCGAAATCTATGCCACTTTTTCAAGGGTAGGACCCAGGCCTCTGCCCAAAACTTAATGAAACACTCAGAAGTGATAAATAGAAATAATACAATGCCTCTAATGGAAAATTTGAACAAGTACCTGACCTGACTTATCCTAACCATCACAGACATGTCGTCAAACACATCATGAACATGTGATGTACAAGTCATAAATACACATCTAAAAATATGGATTCCATACCTATCTGAGAATCGTCAAGAAGGTATGATGCCCTCTCACAATAGTTGCATTATCATCTATTAATTAATTCAATCATTAACATTTCATCCACTAACCAAAACATGATGAGAGCCATAACTCAACACTGTCATAGAACCATGATTGTAACCAGTATATCACCATATAAACAAAAATAATAGAACATCCATCATAGCCACACAATATCAAGTACATTTACACATAATACACAAGAAGAAAAGAGCTCTTATAAACATATGCAAATCCAACCAATTCCATGTACCACTCAACCATTTATTGGGCTTAACAAAATATTCTTTTCAGCCAACCACCCCCATGCTATATTCCAAGCATGAATGTGGGACTCACAACAAAAAAAATAGGGCTTCCTTAGGCTTTAACGCAATCATGCCATATATCGTTCAAGGATTCCTATTCCCAAGCCCTCATATATACAACCAAGATTTAACATATCCTAGGGATTCCTAAGCTGAAACAAAAAACAAGAAACATACACTACCAGGATTTACCGCAATCCCACCATATACTAGTCCAGGGATCACTAGGCCTATACAAACATGGATGCCTCCATATATCTCCACCTAAACCATGATAAATTTTTCTATCTCTGCCCTCTAGTATTTGCTTTACATCCCACCATTTATCAGTCTAGGATTCCTAGGCCTAATGAGGGTATAGACAACCATGCTTTAATGCAATCCCACCTTTACCAATCGAGGGATTCTTAGTCCTTGTGATATTTCCTGAGACCACCTCACTCAATTTCAAAACCATCCAGCATTCCATGTCAACTAAATGAAATAACCCCATCACACCATGGATATCTGGAAATGGAATTGAAATTTTGAAACCATTGTCACACCTGGAAAAACCCATGCCAATGATAACAAGAGAACCAAATACACACATGCATATACAATGCATGCCAAAAGTAGCAAGGAAATCATACATACAACTTTATACCTACAAGTAATCCCACTATATCTTCTTGATCCAACTCTTCCTTGCTTGATATTTTCTTTCCTTTTCCTTCCATGTCCTTCCTTTGATTTCCTTCCTCCATTGCTAGAGTGCTCCGAGAGTGCTCTAAGTGTGCAATAGTATGAGAGAATAGAGAGAGCTCAAAGCTAAAACTGACAAAAGGCTATGAACTAATCCTCAGAAGCCTTTTTATTAATCAGGCCTCTATTTTCTTCAATTTCCATTATTTTTCCTTCATTTTCCTCCTCACATGAAACCTATGACCTTTCACCTTCCTTTTCTCCTAATTTTCTTTATTTTCATAAATAAAATGCCAAATAATGCCTCTTTCCTTTTCAAATCATTTTCCACTACATTTGAAATTTCCCCTTAGCCATAATAAACCAAATGAACACCCACTAAGATTATTTTCCCAACATTTATCTTGGAATATGTATCCCATGACCTTGGTCTTATTTTTCCTTTATTAACTTTATTACATGGATTTTTAACCTGGAGTTGTTACAGTGTATGCATATGATATTAGGGTTTTGTTCACATTGGTTTTCGTGTGGAGACATGGTTCATTATGTTATGAAACCAACTCACAAAATAGAAGAAAAGATAGATCAACAACTTAGAAATCAGCCTCTTCGAGTGGGGGACCTCCTTACATTACATAAATGAACAATTATTGAATGATACAAATTGTTATAGGTCAATTTGGGCACCATTCCCAATGACCTGGTTAACTAGGCATCATCTCTAGGACCAATGATCAAGGGTCTATCATTCCCTATCATTTCAGTTGCTACATGCCCTAAGACAAGAAACAAGGCAAATCAAGCAAGAATTTCATCAAGCAAAGGTTTCCATGGTTTGAAACTTATTATTTAGCATATGAGAGCTCACCAACGCAGGCTCTAAGGGGCCTAAGTGTGTTTCATATGCAGGTATCCCCATGCAAGGCTACTCTGCAAAGCACTTCCCGACATTCACAGGTGCGTTAGTCACATTGGGAGCGAAATTCTCATTATTCCAAAATCTCCACTTGGCTAGTGCCTTCTAGAAGAGTTCACATGTGCCCTTCGAATCCAAGTGTCCATTTGACATCTACATGAATGGAAACATGTCTTGCCTATTTTTGGAAAGTTATTGATTGCAAAACAACCTACAGTTCATATATAAATTGAGCACAGATCTATGTGCTTGAGAAGGAAGAATTTGAGTAGAGAAATGCTGGAGGATTTTCAATTGAGAGTTAGATTTGTGAAGTTGCTGCTGGAGAGATTTATACTGTGATGAGGCTTGGGAACGATGCTGGAAGGTCACTTCAAATCAGTCACTAGGTTGTAACCTCTCCTTCTATCATCAATAAAGAGTACTTCTTATTTTTCCCTACATGCATCTGTATTGGTTTTGATTTTCCACATTGTAAGATCTTGGTTGATGTATGTGGTTTATGCTTTACTGATTTAGCTAAATAGCTTGAATAGATATCTATATTTTTTCATCTTCTGTTGTTTTAGTGTTCTTTCTTGCAGGAAGCATTCAACTTACAAACTGCTTGAATTTGAAGCTACAATAGAAGCGATAGAAGGATCCATTTGGAAGCGATTGAACAAATAAGCCTCCAATATTCTCTGTATATTTGTTTTGAGTTAGGAGAAATAGTCGTATAGTATTTCACCTGTTGTTCTAGACTAGCACTTGTCTAGGGAAGCGTAATTTGTCCGTAGATTACAATTCTGGCCCAACAAATTAGCGACTCTGCTGGGGAGAATTTCTCTTAGTTCTAGGTGTTTTAGCCTCTAATTTGCATTTTTTATCCACCTAGTAGCTATTACACATAAATATTAACCTTTTTCAGAGCCTAATTTGCAAAGATAGTGAGTTAAACAGTAGCATTTTTCTTTGTTTACTGCGCCTAATGCACCCTTAGACTGGACACAGTGCTTTGCAGAGCACTGTCTCCCTTCCTAGCCTGCGTTGCAGAGCACTATCTCCCCTTGGAGACTGCGTTGACTCCTGAAAGTGACCAAATTCCCTTGAATTTGACTTTGCAACTTGCTTCAGTTTTGTTTGCTACTGTGTTTTCTGAAAATTTTGATACTCAAATGACCAGTGAATCTATATACTTCTTCCTCCTTTGGCTGAAAATGTGTTCATTGTTTGTTTAGAAAAAATTTTCTTTATCATTGACAAGTTGATTTCAAAGTATTTTTTATGGTTGCATTAAGAATCATTTGCTTTCTAAATAGGAAATTGTCGTAAAATATTCATTTCCTTGATAGGAGAAATTGTTGTTGAAATCCTCGTTTTTCCTTCAAAAGAGAAATTGTTGTTTACATTCTTCGTTTCTCGAAAGTAAAAATCATTTGAATTATTGATCTAGTGCACCTAGTTTCTTTTCTGCATTCATAACATTAAGGAAACTCAAAAGAAAAACTTGCATTTTCATGTAGGATTGTGTGTGTTTTGCAAAAAGGAACATTAAGAAATATGTATTTAGTTTTTGATTCAATGATTTTGTTTTTGTTCATTGATTTTTTTGCTCACGAACTATTTTCTCTCTTCCCTTAGTAGCTAGGTTCTTCATTGAAAAAGTTGAAAGTAAAAGATTGTTTATCATTCTTAGCTTGCATTTTAGGAATTTCATATGCATCATCGCAGTGAACCTGAAAGGAAAATTGTTAAGCAAGATCAACATAAAATTAATCTCAATTTACTTAACAACGCATTCGAACCATAACGATAACAATTAGAAGGTCTAGGCTAGAGACGTGTTCCGGCGTTGTAAAACATAGCAGTTGTTGTTAACTTGTTTGCGATACATTCTGAGTGTGATACCTCACTCCACATACGTAAGTATATCATAGCTCATCCACGTACTTTCAGGTATATCGGGCAGTGTTACAGTACGATAAGTATAAAGGGGTGCTCTCACTGTGCGGTTTCGCATCAGACAGCGCTAATACGGACTTGGGCCTCCACGTACCTTCGGGTATATTTGGGAGGAAAAATTTTAGGTGCTATCCATCCATAGTGAACTGAGTCGGCCGCCTTGAAATTTTGATACACCGAACATAGCATTTGGGGAGATTACCTACCCGTACTTCTTGGTTCGCCAGGAGGTATTCTGCAGTTCACATTTTCTTGGTAAACCCTTTTGCCTAGCATTACCCTCTTTTTGTTTATTTGTTTTTTGGTTAAAATAAATCAATAATCGTGGAAGAACAAAATCCTATCCCCAATCGTTCACGTAGATTAGCTTTAAAACCACCTTTACCACCGGAAGTTATTTCTGGTAGGCGAAGGAAATCACGATCTGCCGAATCAAGTACAATTCGTACCTCTAGCGAAACATCATCTTTTAAACCAGAGTTAGCTCAAATTGTTTCCACACATCCTAGTTCGTTTATTGTTGTCGAAATGGAGTCTTCACAGCTACCCATGGACACGATCCATTCAATTGCTGAGACCATACCTCCTGAACCCGACGTTGTTCAATCACAAATTGATCCAGATCCTGTCTCTTCTTTGCCAGAACATCTGAATCCTGAAGTCAAACAACTGGAAGTTGTTCCTACCTTGGTCACCCCACAAAATTCTGTAGCCATTTAAACTCCTATATCACATAGTCAACCATCTGAAATATATTTTGGGCCTGACAGTGAATTTCTTCCTCTTGGTTTAATTGCGATTGAAGAAATCCCACAAGACGATACACCCTTAACTCCAACCCATTTTGGGGAGGAGCTTTACCTATACTAGTATTTTCCTCAATCGTTTCCATCTTCTTTTATTGATTCTATTGCCATTCAATCCCCCTTTGATTTTCGAGGGTATACATTTGGTCACAAAACCATGTTTGAACCAACATCTTCGGTTGGGTCTGTTGTTCCAATTACGTCATCTCCTACCTTCGCTACTCCGTTGATGTTCACAACTCCACCAGAGTCATATTTGCATGGTGGCCATTCAGTCCCAATAGGTTACAAATCATTATCTGGCACTTTCTCTGGAACATCCTCAAGACCATGGTCTTTACCAATGTCATCATCTGGTGTTTTAACTAGTAGTCCTATAGTTAGTACTGAACAACTTGATTCATTACATACTTCATTAGGGCAATATCAAGTCTGTCCTTTTGGGTCAATTCCTTTAAATACCATATCAACTAGACTCCCAGCATTCGGGGAACAATATTTTCCGTCTTATTATCCTCCTTATGCTGGGGGGCAACCTTTGGTCACCCAATATGACAGTACTCAGTCACTTTTTGGTCAAACTAATGTTGACATGAATGTTTGTCAATGGCAGCCCACTTTTCCTATCCAATCACAAACGGTTGTACGCTCGTATCAACCAGTTCAACCTGTTACACCCACTTCATTACAACTTGTTAATACATCTATACCCCTGCTACAGAATCAAAATATTGTACATCAACCTTATCAGACAAGTTCTTTGACTCAATATCATCAAATGTTGGGTCCACAAACTCAAAATCCTTTGGTTAATTTACAACAACCTGTATCAGGGATCATTTATTCACAAGCCGGTGTACCATTTTATGAGATGTCACAAACGCAACCTAGTTATACATATCAACCGAATCAAACTTATACTAATTTGGGTTATAACATTGGTGGATAAACCCCTTGGTAGCCACAAGCACAAATGCCTCAAACTTCATTTCAATAAGTATCATATCCAAGTTTTGTTCAACAGAATTCTCAAGCGTTTGCTATGCAAAACAACCCCTATCTAGGTTATCAGCAGCAAATTCTGTATGTTGGTGCTCAAATACCTTTTGCCCAAGCAATTCCATCTTACCCTGGCTATGCTCAACCTGACCTTAATCGACAGTTGCATTTTTTTGCAACCTTGGAATTACCAGATTTAAACCAGTTAACCAATGATCCTATCAATTATTCTCCTTGGTGGTCGGTGCTACCTCATAAATCACTCTCTGACATTCCTAAATTCAATGGAAACCCTGGAGAAGATCCTTCGACTCATGTCATGAATTATCATTTATGGTGTTCATCAAATTCCTTGAATGATGATTTTGTTCAACTACGTATTTTCCAGCGTACGCTCACAGGTGTTGAGCCATAAAAAGGTATCTTTCAAACACCTAATTAGCTTACATTAATCATCAATCTCGGAGCGACTTTTTATTTCAAGAGTGTACTCTTTCTGAGGCTGCAATTAACTAAGAGTAATGTTGTGAAGATGTAGTACAGAATCTTAAATACAAGAGTAAACGGATGCTTGTAAAGAAATCTAATTACAGGAACATAAATGGAAATGCTTTAGAACCTTAATCAAACCAAGCTGCAAAACATCGATCAGGGATACAGTAGCAGTAACTCCTTCCCTTAGAAATCGATGCAAGATAACCAATCTGGGAACTTGGAAGCAATGACCAGTGTCCTCTACAATTGGTGATCTTTAAAGCAATCGAAATGAAATCAAACTACTTGCTGGTAAAAATAACTTAAAGGAACTTTAAAGGCTAGAAAGGAACAACAAATCATAATTTCTATGCACACACAGCAACTGTAATCAATCTATCTGCTAATCTAAAGCTATAAATCAGAAATGAACAATAAACAGAAATGGAATAGCAACTTGAATTGAATAGCAATTACAAACTTAAATATTCTCAATACTTCAATCCTGTCGACAGCCAATACTACAGAACAATCAATCTTAAATAATCATAAACCAATAGATCAGCAACTTAGAATCGAATACAGAACAGCAAAGCTTTCACAACGATAGCAGGATAAATGAACAGCAAATGTATTTCTTGCAAAGAATAAAATAGCAATGCAATTCGTTAATGAATCTGTATTCAATCTAACAGCAGTCAATCAACTCTGTAATCGAAATAAACAGTAAACACAAATTCACACAATAGTAAGCAAAGATAAAGAATACAAACAGCAAGTTAATTCCACCAGAGCCAGGCCCTTAGCGCCAGTGAAATACTGCTGGGCTACTTCAAAACTTAGAGATGAAACGAAACGCGTGTTTGATTTTAATCGAACATAAAGTATTACAGAGCTTGTTCTCTCAAAGCCGAGAGTCAGTAAACATAATATTACAGAGGAAATGTCTGAATATAAGAAATTTTTCAACCCCTTGATCACTAAAGGACATTACTTTATATATTAGACCCTGATGGACAAGACAAGGAATAATATGAGTTTGTACAACTCGCTCCTCTTCATTTTTTTATCATATTTTTTACTTTGACTGAGGCCGAGCTGTCCCCTGCCTCTTTTTAGCAATTCGTTCAGATCTCCTTGTCTTTGGCTGGATGTGGTTCAACGCTGATGGAGTAGTAGTTACATTGATCTCAGCCTCGCCTTTGGTATATCTGTTCACTTCGTTTAATTCTTGTTTTATCAACAAAAAGCAACCTTTAGTCATCTTTTTATAATGAAAATAAACCTTTCCAATTCTGTCATAATTCTTATAATAAATTTCCTTCCCAAGGTAAAAAGGAGTATGTCTATAGTAAAAGAATGAGAAAATATACAGTAATTTCATACCTTTTTCACTGCCCAACATACCCCCCTGCTTAATATTTTTCATGTCCTCATGAAAACTATAGTTCACATGGAGAGCAGTCAAAGAATAAGCTGGATAAGGTTTGTCATCAAAAAGCCTAAAACCATGTAGTGCAGCTAATTCCTCAAAAACATGCTCTGTCTGTCCTTCGAGGAGTTCGTAAATGGCTTTGTAGTCTGAAGCAGGGTACCATGCAATAGGGCTTCAGAACCTACACCCTAGCCAGAATGGTCCTTCTTTTAAAATGAGATGACTATAGGAAACCAAGCGGTTTGCAGCTAGCCCAAAGTTTTATAATTAAATGGTTCTCTGTTTTGCACATTCTGAGTGGAAATTCTCCACCAGACCTTAGCTGCTATATAACATTGGTTTCTAATGGATAAGAAATAATCTGTTCCATTCAAGATAACCGATTTGTGGACAGGCCCCAACGCTTGGATAATGCCTTCCTTTGTCATCAAACTTTTCTGCCTAGCCCAAAATTGGGATGGGTTCTTAGGTTCACTCGTAACCCACAAATCTAATTCATTTTCTTGCCTTTGGAAAGCATTATAGGCTTTAAGACATTTTAATTGATTTACAGCAAAGGAAATAAATGCCTGATATTGGACATCTCCCAAAAAATGGCTAGGGTTTGATTCACAATCATTTTCAAGTATTAGATTATGTAAATAAAATTCACACAAAAGGCGTTGTACTTTGATCCCATAAAGTTTGCAGCATGATACAAAGTCATCTATAGTTTTTAGCTCTATGGATTTCCTTGCCCTAATTGCCTTAATATTTAGCTGTAAATATCTTTCTAGTAAAAATAAAGCATAGTTTTTGGCGGGCCATCTACAGGCTAAGACATCAGTGTACAAGGAGCAGAGAGTGTCCATTCAATTGTAGGCTAGTTTTAATTGGTTCAATACCTTGACAGCCTTTTCCCTTGCTCTTCGATACTTTTCGTGAGCTTCAGCTTCTGCTTCATGAATAATCTTCATCTGTTGTTGCAACTCCTTATATCTCTTCCTTGGGACAGTGTCTTCCTCCAACCTTTGCCGTTCTATTCGGGCCTCTGCCAACTCCTCTTGGAGTCTGGCTAGTGTCAGATCACTAAAAGTATGCTGACTACTAGATTGCATGTTTTCACTTGAAACGGGTCCCTCTGGAATAGCTTGTGTTGGAACAGATGTTTTTTGTTCCGTATCTCCATAATTAGGCTCACGCATGGCTTCTTCAACTTGGGGGTTCCTCTTAGCGGCCACTTTTCTCTTTTTCGAAGCTCGCTTAGTAGGTATGCTTCTTCTCTTAGGGGCTCGCTTAGGCATTTGTTTCATTCTCAGAACCCTAATGGTTTTCCTGAGCTTTTCTATGAGTTTATGAAGCTTCATTCGTTCCCTGTGAAGCTTTTCAATCTCTGTTACTTTCCTTCTCTTTTTTAATGGAACAAATGTTCCTTTATCTAAACCCATTTGCTCGACAGGGTGTCGGTCCATGTCAGTGGTGCCTTCAGTTAAGTTCTCTTCTTAGTCTTCTGCTTGGGGTTCCTCTTCCAAATTCATATTCCCTTGGCTAAATTCTTCAGGAATCATATCCTCGGTTGACTCTGCAATCTCCTGAGGGCTTCCAAGTTGGGATATTACGTCGGTGTTCTCTTTTTCTTGTTCATGCCTTTCAGGGGAAGACACCCTAGCTTCGCTAGGGTTTTCTGTTTCATCCAGAATTTCTTCAGCTATATCTTTGTTGACTGCAGAGTGCTCCTGTAATTGATTAATATCAATGTTAAGGTCCAAAGGGATATGAGGCTGCACATAGTTACTCATATTGGCCAGAATTTGGGCCAATTGGTCTTCCTGTAAAGGGCTTACGGTAGCATTTTCGGGAGGCTCTGTTCCCTCTTTGCCGTTGTTATGATTGTCTTCTTCCTCCTCACAGGTATGATAGCTTCCTTCTTCCTCATCCGAATATCGAATTTCTCCTTCAATTTATTCTTCCTCAGTATTTCCTTCCTCTGCACTGGATTTTTTTTCACCACTGGTGTGGTGACTTATTTCTTCTTCGTCCGAGTAGCGAATTTCTCCTTCCATTTCCTCTTCTTTATCAGTATGAGGGCTTGCTCCCTCCAATTGTGGAGGATGTTCATCCTTTGAGCTGTGCAATTCCAGGGGCTGGCTACTGCTGCCCGGAAGTCCTTCCATCATCCCCCTACTTCATTTTGAACGGAGGGACTGTCTGTGAGTTGATGGCTCCGCCATTGAGCTAGCCATTCTCTTCCGTTTCGGGGCAAGTAAGGCTAACCCTCCATCAATGGAGAATATCAACTCTTCCCAGCTGTTCTATTGTTGGGCGAGGCTACGAATTACTATCAATCGAATTAAGCAATGGTGGCTGACCACCATATCTACGTGATGAGATTTTCTTATATTACAAGAAATATCATACAACAGGGAATTTAAAAATGCAGGCAAATTGACAGTGCATTTCTGTTTTAATATAGCCAATAGCTTAAGGTGGCGAGGTCTTACCACATGTTTCCTTCCGTCACACGTTATATAGGCCTGCACAATCTTGGCCAATTTCGTTCATGGTTCTCCCAATGATGCTAGCTGAACTCCTTTGCCTTTGACAACCAATGTATGTCTGTCATCCTGAAAGATATTCATGGCTTCTCGAAGCCTAAGCTTCTTCTGCGTCCATATAGTTCCTTGTGCTAGTATGCCCAACACTTCTGTAATTATTTCATTGGATACAGCTATTTTTCTTCCTCTAACCATGGAGAACCCTTCTTGCAAGTTCTGTAAGAATTCGGTGGCCACTACTTCGCGAGGTTGTTGCATCCTCATGAAATATGTAATCCATCCTATTCTTTCCAAAATCTCTCGTGCAGCATCAGAAATGACCAGCACCTATGGCTCACTGTGAATTGGTCATCCTCCCATCGTCTCTACACCCTGTTAGTTCTTTCCAAACACACAATGATCGTAATGGAAGAGCACAGCACGTTAAATTGGGATTATGTCGTTAAATTTTTGTTATTTCCTAAAATGCAGGGATTTAATTCGCATACAAGTAAAGAAATATCAGGATTTGATCTGCATGCAGAAATCCGCGCCCCCCCTTCTTGATAATAGGTCGCCCTCGGCCGTCAATTGAGAGAGGCAACATGGCACAGTAGTAGTATAGCAGGAAAAAGTAGCTGTAGTTATTATACATTCAATCAAATTATAGCAATCATTGGTTTCAAGACAGTACTAAGATTCTGGAAAATATTCTTAGTAGTCAAAGGTCTCCTTCTGTTAAATTTGGTCTTGGTTTTCATGAAACTGTTAAAGGAGAATGTATTTCACAAGAAAGTGCTAAAGATTCAAAGGATATCAATGCAAAACCTGAAGTGTTGAAAGAAACAAAAGGTCAACCGACAATCATGAACTCTCAAAAGAAATCATTCCCTCCTTTGATCAATAATGTTGAATGCTTTAAATGTCATAATTATGGGCATGTTGTAGCCAATTGCAGAAGCAGATTGTTTCAGTCACAAACAAACAAATTCTACACATAAAGGTACTCATGTTTCTTTAAGGGATATTGTTTTTCATGCAGCAAGTATGGTCATAAAGCAGCTAATTGCAATAGAAGAAAGAATAGAAAAACACATTATGATCCCTATGCTTACATTTCTGGTCACGCAAGATGTTATGCTTGTAACAAGTATGGACATGTAGAAAAAGAATGCAGGATGAATAGATCTGAGAAATTAGATAATTTCCAGCACACAATAAGAAATTTCAAGCCAAGCTGGAAAAAGAAGGAGGACCGGTCAAAAACGTAGGGGATAATAATCCTACTGCAGTCTTCCGCTTCTAAAGCTTACTTCTCATAATGATTGCAGGAGTGATGTGAGATACATTATAGGGATTAGTAATGTATCATCACAAGGGGAGCAATAGATGGTGATTCCCATGGTTGGTTTGGTAATTCTGGTTGTGTTTATTTCTAACAGTGCATCTGATGTGAAGAAGACAGGTACAAGTGGTATAAGTTCAGGGGGAGATGGAATTGTGAAATTTTTTTGTATTTCACTTTCCATACGTGGGTTTCATGAACTAAAGCCGCGTATACACAGGAGTTCCATTGAAGACAAAAGCGTATGTTTTTCTGATAAGAAAAACAGTGAGTCAAGCTCAAGGACAAGAGCACAGATTCAGGTGGAGCATTAGCCTTGCTGAGAGTAATGCATTGTTGGCATTATGATGGTTTTGAAATATGATCTCTCTCTTGAGGTCTTTTTGGTATTGGTTATAAAAAGTCATATTTGTAATTTGATGAAAAGATCATGATGTAAATTGTTATATTCAGTCATGTAAGGACTTCTTCAAATTTGTAAACCCACTTGGTTGGGTAGTTGAGTCAAAATGTGTAAACCCACTTGGTTGGGTACTTGAGTCACATATGTAAATCCACTTGGATCATTGATGTAAGTATGAGTCCTTGGTGATAGGAAAGGTCATAGAGTCATGTACTTCATTAAAAAAATATGTTTGAAGATTCAGCGTGAACTCAGGGGGACCATGGTAACTTCAGTGCACATCAGATCTACAAAGCTCTTCTTTCTACAAGAGAAGAAAAATCTTGTTTTGGTTTTGATCCGCCCTTTTCCCTTGATGTCAAAGGGGGAGAGTATCATGGTGTTTGAATAATGGTTATAATCAAAGTATCTATCTGTTATGGTGATCAAACACCATCATGGTTGCCATCAAGTCCAAAGGAGGAGATTGTTGGCAATATGATGCAATGTGTTGTCCTTGATGGCAACCTACTTGATGAAGTTGTCCTTGATGGAAACTGACTTGATGAGTTGTCTTTGGATAGCAACCTATTTTTTAATGATGTCAATCTGATGTATCTACAAAGCAGTTCAGAAGTAACAAAGAAAGAAATTCCAGTAAGTGCCAGAGTAATGATGAATAAGATATGTCACAAAGCATACGCGGGTTTGTAAAGGAAAAGTAGCATATGTATGCGGAAAAGTACATACCAAGTAGCGTATGCCTATTTTCGCTCTAAATTTATAATACCAGGGGACATTACCATGGTATTGGCCCACAGTATTGAGCGCTAGATTATCTATTTGATCCTGTCCAGGAATACCATCAGCGGTTGAGTGGTTTTGACTCATGGTATTAATAAAGGCTAAATATATATAAGGAGAAGAAGATCTTAGTGCAAGATGGTGTAGAGGTCTAGGTTTTAATGAATACTTCACTCTGAAGTATATCTGCATGGAATGGGTAACAGTTTATTTATTGATTTGAATTAATAACGCACCTATGAAGAAAATGATGAAGATGGATCTATAGATCTGAAATGACTATGTATTTTCTAGATCTGTTTATGGAATGTTTAGATATGTGATCTGGCAAATCTTTGCTGAAGTGAAGGGTAAGATCTAAGCTATTTATCTGTTCTGAAGAGTTGTGCAGCCCTACAATGTTTGCATATCTATACGCAGGTTTGTGGCAGAGAAAGCGCGTATGTACGCGGGTTGGTTTCAGCAAAAGCGCGTATGGAATATGAGGTCAGTCCTTAAATATGTGCAGATATATACGCAGGTTTGTCTCTGTGAAAGTGCGTATATACGCAGGTTCAGTGAATTAAAAGTGCATATATACACAGGTTAGCTTCATTAAAAGCGTGTATGGCAATTAGGGTTTTCTGAAGAATAATATACACAGAAGTATACGCGGGTTGGTGTACAGGAAAGTGCATATGTACGCGGCTTTAGTGAATCAAAGTAGCATATGCTATTTGAATTAATGAATGTTCAAGGTTGAGTTTGTATCTGCATATCTATTCTGAATTCTGGGTTATTTCTGACATTCTGGTTACAGTGGTCTCACTGTTCTGTTTGAAGTTTTGGGCAAAGTATGGTTGTTGAAGTTAATGGGTTGTGTTGAAGCTGTTGGATCTAGTATGAAAATTGATGAAACGTGGTCCGTAATGGTGTTGAGGGTTGAAGCCTTCAGTGAGGGGGTTGTAGCTCCCTTCTAATGGTAGCTGGTAAACAAGAGCAGGGGGAAGTAGCTCCCTTCCAGGAGAGGCTCGTAAACAAGAACAGGGGGTAGTAGCTCCCTTCCAGGAGAGGCTAGTAAATGAGATCAGGGGGTTGGAGCTCCCTTCCAGTAGTGGCTGGAGAACGAGAGAAGGTTGCAGCCTTCTATAGGTGGGTGCCTGCGTGCTGGTATGAGTCTGCGCCAATACAACATTGTAAGAAGTTTTCTTTATAATAAATATTGAAGACAGAGACGACAGCAGTTGTGGTTTTCTCCCGAATTGGGTTTCCACCTTAAATATTGGTGTTCATGTGTGTTGCTTATGTGTGATGGTTTATTCTATTATTACTGCACATGCTTACTACTTACTAAACATCTGATGAATGAATGATGCAATGATCTAAGTAAAGAATTAAATGCATAATAAGATCTCTAGACATACGCAATTTTTCTTAAGGATATCCGCGTGTATACGCGATTTGGGTTCAGTAAAGTAGCATATGGATTTAAGAGAAAGAAAAACTAAAAAAAATTTAGTCATCTCTAAATACTGATTCACCCCCCCCCCCCCCCTCTCAGTATTTTTCCCAACAATTGGAATCAGACCAGGTCCTTCTGTAGAAGCTTGATCGCTTAAAGGAGATAAGTCGCAATGGGAAGTCATGAAGGAGTATTTTCTCTAAAGCCACCTCTATTAAATGGAAGTAATCTGTTATTCTGGAAGATACGAACAAAAGCATATTTGCAAAGTCTTGGTGCAGAAGTATGGGAAATCGTGGAAGAAGGTTATCAGTATCCGGAAATTATTCCTACTGATGCAGCAGAAAGGAAGAAATATGAAATCAATGCCAAAGCAGTCAATGTTTTATTAGGAAGCATGTCTGAATCAGAATTTGTTAAAGTGATGCAGCTAAATTCAGCAAAAGAAATATGGGACAAAATCATTCAAAGCTATGAAGGAGATACAAAGGTAAAAAGTGAAAAACTCCAAACTCTCATAATTGAATATGAAAATTTAAGGATGCATAGTGATGAGAGTATTTCCAGTTTCTTTTTACATCTAGATGATATTGTAAATCGTATGAGAAATTTGGGTGAAACCATAACTGATACTACTCTGGTGGAAAAAGTCTTAAGATCTTTGACTTCAAAATTTGAGTCAAAAGTATCAGCTATTGAAGAAAAGAAAGATCTGCAAACTCTTACTATTGTTCAACTACATGGTATCCTGACTGCTTTTGAAATGAGAAAAGGAGGTCCTTCTTAAATCAGAGAAGTTGCCTTTAAGGCATGTGCAAAAGGAAAAGAAAAGGAAGTTGTCAAGGAATCAAGTTATATATCAGAAGAAGAAGAAGCAAATTTTGTGAGAAGATTCCAACCAGGTACTGGAAGATTCAGAGGTAAGCTTCCCTTCAAGTGTTTTGCTTGTGGAAGAGTTGGTCATTATGTTGCTAAATGTCCTTATGAAGAAAATCACGATAAAGGGAAACAATTTGAAAAGGGAAAGAGTTATTATACAAATGAAGATAATGATGAAGTGTCAAATGAGGATGAAGAAGATTCTGACCAAGATCTGCAAGTGCTCATGGAAAGGAAGCAAAAGAAGAAGGCTACTCAAGGGAAGAAGATATCTCAGAAAACATGTACAGCAGAAAATGAAGAAGATGAAACAGGTATTGATTGTTGTTCTTGTGATTCACTTTCTTGTGCATGCAATGGTGAAGATAGTGAAAGTAATGTTATGGATTTAGAAGAAGTTCTCAAGATTAAAGTTGAAAATCAACAAAGATTATTTAATGAGAGAGAATCTATCTACAAAGATATGATCTCTAGAATGAATGGACAGATAAACAAGTATCAAAGGTTGTACGATGAAGTAACCTATCACAGTGAAGGACTTGAAGCAGAAATCATCTCTCTGAAAGAAGATCTGGAAAAATCAAATAAGAAGAATGAAGAACTTCTACAAACATTTGAAGAACAAGAAAATGGGTTGAAGGAAGAGATTTTAAAATTGAATGATCAAGTAGAAGAAGGAAGAAGGGTCGAAAAAAGTATGAAGAAGCAATGCCAAATATTGGAGGTTGAGGTAAACATTTTAAAAGGTAAATTAGAAGAAAAAGATAAACTCTTGAGGTTTCAAGACAGTACTAAGATTCTAGACAATATTCTTAGTAGTCAAAGGCCTCCTTCTGTTAAATTTGGTCTTGGTTTTCATGAAACGTTAAAGGAGAATCTAGTTCACATGAAAGTGCTAAAGATTCAAAGGATATCAATGCAAAACATGAAGTGTTGAAAGAAACAAAAGGTCAACCGACAATCATGAACTCTCAAAAGAAATCATTCCCTCCTTTGATCAATAATGTTGAATGCTTTAAATGTCATAATTATGGGCATGTTGTAGCCAATTGCAGAAGCAGATTGTTTCAGTCACAAACAAACAGATTCTACACAGAAAGGTACTCATGTTTCTTTAAGGGATATTGTTTTTCATGCAGCAAGTATGGTCATAAAGCAGCTGATTGCAATAGAAGAAAGAATAGAAAAACACATTATGATCCCTATGCTTACTTTTCTGGTCACGCAAGATGTTATGCTTGTAACAAGTATGGACATGTAGAAAAAGAATGCAGGATGAATAGATCTGAGAAATTGGATAATTTCTAGCACACAATAAGAAATTTCAAGCAAAGCTGGAAAAAGAAGGAGGACCGGTCAAAAACGTAGGGGATAATAATCCTACTGCAGTCTTCCACTTCTAAAGCTTACTTCTCATAATGACTGCAGGAGTGATGTGAGATACATTATAGGGATTAGTAATGTATCATCACAAGGGGAGCAATAGATGGTGATTCCCATGGTTGGTTTGGTAATTCTGGTTGTGTTTATTTCTAACAGTGCATCTGATGTGAAGAAGACAGTTACAAGTGGTATAAGTTCAGGGGGAGATGGAATTGTGAAATTTTTCTGTATTTCACTTTCCATACGCGGGTTTCGTGAACTAAAGGCACGTATACACGCGAGTTCCGTTGAAGACAGAAGCGTATGTTTTTCTGATAAGAAAAACAGTGAGTCAAGCTCAAGGACAGGAGCACAGATTCAGGGGGAGCATTAGCCTTGCTAAGAGTAATGCATTGTTGGCATTATGATGGTTCTGAAATATGATCTCTCTCTTGAGGTATTTTTGGTATTGGTTATAAAAAGTCATATTTGTAATTTGATGAAAAGGTCATGATGTAAATTGTTATATTCAGTCATGTAAGGACTTCTTCAAATTTGTAAACCCACTTGGTTGGGTAGTTGAGTCAAAATGTGTAAACCCACTTGGTTGGGTACTTGAGTCACATATGTAAATCCACTTGGATCATTGATGTAAGTATGAGTCCTTGGTGATAGGAAAGGTCATAGAGTCATGTACTTCATTAAAAAAATATGTTTGAAGATTCAACGTGAACTTAGGGGGAGCATGGTAACTTCAGTGCACATCAGATCTACAAAGCTCTTCTTTCTACAAGAGAAGAAACATCTTGTTTTGGTTTTGATCCACCCTTTTCCCTTGATGTCAAAGGGGGAGAGTATCATGCTTTTTGAATAATGGTTATAATCAAAGTATCTATCTGTTATGGTGATCAAACACCATCATGGTTGCCATCAAGTCCAAAGGGGGAGATTGTTGGAAATATGATGCAATGTGTTGTCCTTGATGGCAACCTACTTGATGAAGTTGTCCTTGATGGAAACTGACTTGATGAGTTGTCTTTAGATAGCAACCTGTTAGTATGAATCTTTCGTCGTAAAATATCACTTTAGCTACGCATAACAAATATCCCTAACATCGATTATGGCTGCAAAATGTCTTTAAGTCTGCTGCACAAATTCAGATCTAAGCACAAAAAGACATTAAGCAGATAAAATATGATATGTCTCCATGCATCCAATAGACAAGATAAGAACAAAGTGTTTAAAAGAATGATTTGTATTATATTAAAGAATGAGGCACCTGAGAGGAAAACAAGAAAGGTGTTTTCTGGTTCTCCTCAGTGGGATGGGTTCTTGGAAGTCCTCAGTGTTTCAAATCTAAAATTCCTCTCTCTTATTGGTGTAGAAAAACAAACATGGAACTCAATGGGAGTTCATAAAGCAAAATGGAAAATGGTGACCAAGAGTAGATCCAGAGTGATCTAATGCAATGAAGGTGACTAATGAATGGGGAAAACCCCCCTATTTATAACAAGATATTGGGGCGGTCTAGAACTCGGTGCATGAATAAAATATTATTAATCGAATTCCAGAAGCACCTTTTAGGAATATTTTATTATATTTTTTGGAGGGAAAAGGATTCTTGACTTGGGTCAATTCCTTTATTTATAAATAATAAATAAATAAATGATTTATTTATCATTTGAGGGGAATGATAGGGATATAATTAAATAAATAATGGTTTATTTAATTATTTATGGATGATTTAGTAAAATTTAACTAAGAATATTATTTAAATAATTATTTAAATAACTTGTTCTTAGGAAATAATTAAATAAATAAGGATTTATTTAATTAATTTCCTTGTTTTGGGTTAAATATGACCAAATAAATTATTTTATATGGTGAAAGCAATTTTACTTAGGGTAAAAATTGGTCTTACATGGTGTACTTGGGTTCATCTATTAATAATAGGTTAGATGACCAAAAAAATGGTGTAACAGATTGCCCCCCAACGTACGAGTGTTAGGAGCAAATCGTATGACCGAAGTACGTTGTAAGAACTCAATCACTAGATATCAAAAGGGAAGTGAGAGAGAGAAGTGTAATGTTGTCTAATGTGCTAAAGGACTAGACCCTAAGGAGATGAGACTTACAGGTGCAACAAGTCTCTAGTTTATGAAGTGGTACCTGTGCTAAAGGCGGCGAGGGAGGCATATCTATGCCCGCCAAGACAAAGTACAAAGAATAAGGTGCCCAGAAAACCACGAAACGCAATAATGAAGCATGTGTTGGCCTAAACATGAGCCAGATAAAGAACATGATGAATCCCACATACATGTGATACCTGGAATAACCATCAGGACTTATACAATAATATGGTAGTACATGAGATACAAATGCGCCCAAATGCCCCCTACACACGGGGAAGGGCTCACAAAATCTGACAGATACATGCGAATCGAAACGACGCTGCAAGCGGCTGAGGCCAATATCATCAAATGAGAGGAGCTGCATCAAAGGAAATAAATGAAGAAGTCATCCGGGTATGTGGGGGGCTACCTGCAGGGCCACCCCCTCATGAGGGTTGAGACATCTCACACATGCCCGGGAATCACCAATAGCTGTTGTAGCGTCACTGGACCATCAAGTGTATATATCACGATCATTCTGGGAAGAGCTCGAACCAATGGTACACTGGCCCCCTGATCGGGCTTCTGGAGTAAATGAGCTGATGTCGACAGAAGTAGGTCTGCCATAGGTGAGGCAATAAGGGAACCCCAACTAAGGCACGAGGGAAAATAGTAGAGTGACGGACAAGTAGACACTGATGATGATGATGGAATGATGAAAGGTCCAAAGGGGACCCGAAAAACATGAGTACAAAAATGGTATCTCATGACGAAAATCGACACGAACAAGAATAAATATGGAGGCCAAGCGGTGCCCTAAGGAAAAGTGTTGTAAGGGAGGAAATCTGATTTGGAGAAGAGGGAAAGAAAGACTTCGTGGACAACATGTGTCCTGGTGAAGTAGTGAATGATAAAAAAAAACATACGCTGGCTATCTACAAGGAGATAAAACATGCATTTCGAGTGGGAAATGCTAAGGGTAATATCTCTTAAGATAGAGTGCATTGCGAGGATTAGGAAGGGGGTGGCCTTCAAAGTCCTCTAAAAGATATTCTCCCTTCCCAATATCTTTACTGATGATGTAAGGACCTAGCCATAATGAGTCGAACTTCCCATGACCAAGGGTATCATGGGCCTAGTCGTATACTAGAACAAGGTCACCTTCATGAAAGGTGCGAGGGTATACTTTTCGGTCATACTGAGCTTTGGTGCGCTTTTTGGCCGCTTCGAGAGTTTGCAATGCAACACGGCGGTCTTCAGAGGCGCGCTCAAGCATGATAAGTCATTGTGCAATAGGTTGGGTATCAGGGAGAAGTTCGACGGCCAAGTGAAGGGAAGGGATTTCACACTCGATTGGTAAGACGGCCTCCTCGCCAAAGACAAGGTGAAAAGGAGTGAAACCGGTGGCAATTTTAATAGAAGTATGATAGGCCCGCAAAGAAGGGAAGAGCATGAGAGGCCAATTGGTTTTGTGCTTATTCACTGTTCGTTGAAGCATGGTCTTAAGAATTTTGTTGACCGCTTCAACTTGACCATTACCTTGGGGGTAATAGGAAGATGAATATTGGTGTTCAAAACCCAATAGGGAGGAGAGCTCATGCCAAATCTGATCTTTGAAATGTCGGCCATGGTCTGAGACTAACTGTTTTGGAACTCCGAATCAGGCAATGACATGGTTAAAGAAAAAGAGGGCTGCAGTGGCTTCCATATTGTTGAACGTAGGCATAGCTTCGGCCCATTTAGTGAAATAGTCAACCGCCACGATGATATATTTGTGGTTACCAGCAGATGGAGGTCGACATTCCATGAATTCGATGGCCCATTTGCAAAAAGGACCAGCTGTGACGACAGGATGGAGAGGAGAGGGAGGAGCTCGCGCCTTGGGGGCGAAATTTTGGCAATTGGAATAGTGTTTGACTGCTTCAATGCAATCACTGAAGACATAAGGCCAAAAATACCCAGCACGCATGATTTTTTGGGCGGTGGCGAGGCCGGAGAGGTGGCCACCACAAGCGCCACTATGACAGGCACTTAGGACTTGCTCGGCTTCAGCGTGGGTGAGGCAACGACGAAGGACAGTATCTACGCCGCGACGATAAAGGTCGTCGCCGATTAAAAGGTAGCGAGAGGCTTGGTATCGGATACGTCATCGAGCATCACAATCAAGGTGAAGGGTGAACTTTTGGGTTCACAAGTAAGTAAGGATGTCACCGTACCAAGGATCGTCGGTGGTGATGGCAAACAAATGTTCATCGGGAAGAGCGTCATTAATTGGAGTATCTTGCGTTCGGGTAGGCAAATCAGAAATGAGTTCAACTAGGACTAAACCTTTCTTTTTTTGGGGTGAAAAATTCAAGGTCGAATTCTTGGAGAATAGCGACCCAATGGGCATACTTCCCATTGAGGATGCGGCGACTCAATAGGAAAGCCATGGGGTTGGAATCAGTCACAACCTTGGTGGAACACATGAGTATATAATGACACAATTTTTGTACCAAGAACACGACAGCTAGTGCTAATTTTTCTTCATGCGAGTAGGACACAGGTGGACCGGAAAGGTTCTTACTGACATAATAGATCACATGTTCGACATCGTTATCATCTTCCTAGATAAGGACACCAGCAACAAAATACGTGGAAGCGGAGATGTATAGAATGAAATCTCGGTCAAAGTCAGGGGGACGGATCAAGGGAGCGGATGTGAGAGCATGCTTGAGGGCATCAAAAGACTCTTGAGCGTATGTATCCCATACAAAAGGGGTGTGAGATCGAAGAAGTCTAAGGAAGCCGTGTGCGGTAGTGGCATAGTCAGGAACGAATCGGCGAAGAAAATTAGCTTTGCCTTGGAGACTTTGTAGCTGGCGTAAGGTTCGAGGTAGAGGAAGTTCAAGAATGGCTTGAACCTGTAAAGGGTCGAGATTTATCCCGTCTTTAGACACGATGAATCCAAGGAGACGACCGGCGGGAACACAGAAGACACATTTCAAATGGTTAAGGCGAATGTTATACTTGCGGCATCGGAGAAAAATGGTACACAGGTCATGAAGGTGTTGCGCCCGATGTTTAGAACGTGCGGTAAGGTCATCTAAATAGGCAAGGATAATATGGGCTAAGTCATGGAAGCAATAAGACATGGCTCGTTGAAAGGTGGCACCAGTGTTTTTAAGGCCAAATGGCATGACTCGGTATGCGAAAGTGCCCCACGGACTAATGAACGCGGTTTTAAGTTGATCAGCACAACGGATAACAATTTGGTTGTATCCAGAGAAGCCATCCATAAAGGAGAGAATCTCGTGCCCCGCACACTCATCGATGATTTGGTCAATAAATGGTGTGGGGAAGTTGTCTTTGGGACAAGTTTTGTTCAGATCGCGAAAGTCAGTGCAAACACGAATGGTGCCTTGTTTTTTTAGGACGGGAACTGGGTTAGACACCCAAGTGGTATATTCAATGGGGTAAATGAAACCAGCCTGCCGGAGCTTGTCGATTTCAGCTTTGATGGCTTCACGTCAAGAAGGATGGATGGGTCTCAACTTTTGATGAACTGGAATGGCATTAGGCCATGTGTCGATGTGATGTTCGACAATGGCAGGATCGAGTCTGGGCATTTCTGAGTATGACCAGGCGAAAACATCACGGAATTCTTTGAAGAGTTTCGTGTAGGCTTCAATTTCTTCCGGAGTGCATTAGGCACCCATGGTGATATGTTCTTCAATACCTGGCTTGACAGAAATGTCGATTTGGATGGTGGGAGAGATATTAGCCATATTGCCTTCTTCGAAATCATCAGGTGCGGGGATGGGGTTTTTGAACCAATCAACTTTATCAGGAATGAAGTCTTTGGATTCGAGGGCATATTGGTCATGGGATTGATGTGGGAGTAAATATGCATGATGGTGCATATCGTCCCATGGAAAATTAGGGTTGGTCATGGCTTCCATGATGTCTTCATCGGACTGGAATATGGGAAGAGAGGATGGAAGAGGTTGACCTGAGGAGGTAGAGGGATGAGACTCTTGATTGTGATGGGAAGGGCTCACAGGTACGATGTTATGTGAGGTGACAGAGTGAGCATTTGAATGAGCAGGCGAAGCATCGGGGGAAGGTACTAAGGGGTTAGTATCTAAGAATCGCGATGATGAGGAAAGGTAGGAAATGGTAGCTAAAGTTTTGGTCATTTCAGTATCAGGAGGAGGAATGGTAATCGTGGTGGACAGGTGGTCCTGTGTGAGGGAAGAAGGATTACGGGCGAGGGCGGCTTCGAATTGGCAGTATGTGGCTAAAGAAGCACGATACTCGTCAAGGCGAGGGCAAAGGTGGGTATAGTGGCCATGGAAATTGCACAAAGAACAAGGGTGATTGGTGCGCAAGTTCTTAAGTTTAGGGGTAGAATCTGGTATGGTGACATGGACTTCTGGGATGTCTAATTCTGGAAACGTTTCATTAACCATGGTCTTGAGAGGTGGTAATTCAGCGTAGGTATGAGTGGCGTGACCAACAACATCACACAGAGCACACTGGATGGAATGCTTGGGAGGCTGAGGAGGGGCAGGGTTGGGCAGGGTAGGTTTGTCCTTTGATACCCCCCTGCGAGCTTTGCCATTTTTACTCGAATCGGTTGCAACAGGAGCGGTGCTTGTTGAGGTGACTGAGGTACCAGCGTAGCAAGAGAAGTCGTAGGGATTGGTTGAACCGGGGTCAAAGTAATATATGGTTTAGGTTGACCGGGCGGAGTCGTGGCTAGAGGGTCAAGATACCAGATGGGTATACCCAAGGTTAAGTTGGGGAGGGATAGGGTGGCCAAGGTAGGGACCGGATAAGCTCCAGGAGGGGGAGCGAGGAAAGGGATCTGACCAGCATGGAAATGGCCAGCAGGAATGGTGCCAAGGGGGTTGATTTCAGGTTAAATTGACCCATGAGGAGTGGCGGTAGAAGAAGATTTAGAAGGAAGAAGGGTGGCTAATGGGGGCAAAGGGCTAGGAGCTGGTTGAGGTTGAGGTTTTTGACTAGCCAAAGTGGGCTCTATAAGGTTAGCCCAAGATGATTGCATCATGCAAACGTTCGCCAAGTTAGGATCAGAGACGGGAGGGGAGTCGAAAAAGGTTCCAAGCAAGGAGTCTTTGTAGACGCTGGGGGAAACACTGGTCAAAGAATCAACAATTTTCTTATTGATGACAGTAGATATGGTGGACTCAGGGAAGGTCTGAGATTTTGGTTCATGGTAAGTCAACTGGTCAATGGTGACAATCTTGCCATTATGAGGGAAGAACATATTGCGATGGACTGCGGATGGGACGGCAGACATGGCATAGGTGTAACTATGCCCCAAAAGGATGTTGTAGTCAAGATGGGCGTCGATAACTTCAACGTCGACACAAACGGTCTTGCCGGAAAGGGTGATATGACAGTTACGGAATAGGCCAATGGGCTGGGAGGCATGGCCATCCCATGCACGAAGGGTGATGGTGGAAGGGGCCAGTTCAGGGGATGCGAGTTGTTTCCAAACCGAAGCGGACATGACGCAGGTAGATTCCCCCTCATCAATAATACACCGAGCAAAATTGGCGTTTCAGATTTTGACTGGGATTTGGAAAGAAAACGGAGGAGGAAGAGGGGGATGTTCTGACTGACGGGCGTCGAAAACAATCAATTGGTCATCAGCAGGATCTACAGTGGCCACGGCAGATAGTAGAGCCCTCTTTTGAGAAGGACACCACTAGAGGAGTTCCAGTGTTGAAATGGCGGCAGGAGATTGGGCCAGATCATCTACTATGTTGTATGAATGGGCAGCCCGACCAGAGGCAGGATTTCGGCGTAATGGTCCCTTAGGAGGTTTGGGATGAAACTCGGCTTTGGGCGGAGGGAGTTGTAAGGGACCATTGGGTGTCAATAGAGGCTCTGTAGGACCGAACAATGGAGACTCGGAGACGGGAGGTGTGGAATACTGACGGGACCGAGTTTAAAGGTTGAGGTCGACGGTGAGAGGAGGGTCAAAGGCCATCATGAGAATCTGGTAATCAGAGGAACCAGAAGGGGAAGGTTAAGTGGTTATCAGGGCATGAGGAGTTTGAGTGGCCACGAATCCTTGTTGAGGGAAAGGATCGGTAAACACAGCGGGTTGGGAAGTAGTTGGAGTGGGAGGGATAGTAGGGGAGGAGTTTTTCCCCCTCACAGTGGCCTGAGATTCCCACATCTGCCGCATTTGTGGTAATAAAGGACAATCGTGAGTGTAGTGACCATAAACACCGCAACAAGAACAGGGCTTATTGGTGCGAAGCGGCCTGTCTGGCTTAGGCTGAGGGCCCTGTGGCTAATTGGCAGTGGTAGAGTCAATACTGGAAGGATTGGATCCACGATTACCAGAAGCGGATTGATTGCCTCTTCTCCTTCTTTGAGAAGGAGGAAAATTAGGTGCCCCCTGCTGTGCAAATACTTGCCCTGGAGGGGTAAGTAAGTGCAGTTGTGGGGGTGGAAAAGGAAAGGGAGTGGGAGTTCCAAATGCTGGAGGAGCTGGGACACCAGGTTGCGGATATGGATAACGGGTAGGGGGGGGCAGTAGTAAGGTAAGCAGGAGGGTGGGCAAAAGGAGGAGGCATGTCGTAGCCTGAATACATGCTACCAGGAGGGGAAAAAACACCGGAGGGGCTGGCCCCTAGAGGAAAACCATGGCCCGGAAGAGGTTGGGAAGAGGTATGTGACAGGGCTCCAACGATACCGTCGGAAGAGTGAGATGCCCCCGAGGCATTAGGGCCATCGGGTTTGGGAAGGTCAGGGAGGACGATATAAACATAACCAGATTGGGCGTAGATAAGGTCATACTTCAAGGCTATTTGGAGGGTGGCTTCTTCGGTTTGGGGAAAATGGGATGTGACATATTTGCCAATGGGAGGTAAGAGAGAGCGAAGGAAACAGTCCATGTAAACCCGATCTTCAAAGGGGGGAGCATGACACAAGATCCGTCGTCATCGCCATTCCTGGACATGAGCAGAAAGGCAGGTCGAAGAGGATTGATGGAAATAAGTTAAGAGTTTAGTGCCAATGTCGTATCGGAGAGGGAGCTGGAAATAGGATAAAAAGGCTTGGGAAATGGTCGCAAAGGTGGTATGGGAAGAGGTGGATTTATCAACATACCATTTGGAAGCTTCGCCGATAAGTGTGCGCTGGAACAAGCGAAGACGGATGGAGTCATCGGTGATGGAATTGGAGGAACACCACATGTGGAAAGATCGGATATGGTTAGAGGGATCTTCACTAGCAAGGCCTTTGAACTTGGGAATGTCGGAGGGGAACTTGGTTGGCATAGCAGGCCAACTCACATCGTTGTGAATAGGATCATTAATCAGCTGATTGAAATCAGGGAGACTGAGGCCAGCCATATAAGGGAGTAATGGGGCAGTCAAGGTAGGTCTCGTAGTGGTTCCACTGGAAAGGGACCCAGCGGTAGAACTGGGGTTAGGGCTAGGTCCTGAACTAGACATGGTGAAGGTAAAAGAGGGAGAACCAGAAGTAGTGGGAGAACCCTAACAATCAGAAGAAGAGTCGGAGTGCGGACTCAGGGGAGGAATTACTTGAGGATGATGGGAAGGAGGAAGTCGACCGAGCGGAAACTGAGGGTGAAGGCCAAGAAGTCTCCGGGAGAAGCGCCTTGGGGGCGCAATGATGACAGGAAGAAGAAAAATCGACAAGGGAAGGGAGGGATAAAATCAAGTGAGGTCAAGGGTGGAGAGGTGCAGTGACAATTGACTTTAAATTCTTTGCCAGGCGGTGTTAACCAGGCTCTTCTTCACTTAGGGTCAGTGTGTGGCGTGCGTTAATTTTAATTGTTTAAACCCAGATGTTTTGATAGTAAAAGAAAAAGTGTGTTGTGTAACTGAGAATAAAGCTGCAAGAAATAAAACAAAAAGAACAGAAAATTAACAGCTACTAATGCGTCAATGTAACCCAAGAAGGCGGGTCTCTCAAAACTAGTCTATAAGAGGGAAAAAACTAAGCCAAGCATGCAAAAATGAGGCCAATAGATCTAATGTCAGGAGGGACTGGGATCTAAAGGAGAAATATGCTGAAAAGGGGTGCAGAGAACAGCAAATAGGCAGAGGCCAGGTTGCTGCTAAAAAGGAGGAGATCAGCTAAAGATAGAAGAGACAAGGCGGTGGCCGTGGAAAGGAACCCAAACAAAACGATATGAGGTGATTTGAGAGGGAGAAGAGCTGATCTAAAGGGATCTGAAAAGGAGGTATCAGATCTGAGAAAAATAAAGCTGAAACTCTGAAAATTCAAACTTCTGAAATAGCAAAGACTCTCCCACAAAAAGTGGAGGGTATTAGAGCCCCAAGGGGCAAGATTCCCTCTTAGTTGAGTGAAGCAGATCAGAAACAGGTCTAAACGGGCAGAAACGGAGGCTGGAAAACCCTGGCAGAAGCTTCAGCCAAACCCAGAAAAAGTGCTGAAAAATTTGCAGAAAAAGTGCAGGTCACAGGTTCTGACCTGTTTTCAGTCCAGGTTGCAGGTTTGGCGCAGAAAAGTGCGTCCTCAAGCTCAGGTCACACTTTTTGGGCCAATAAGTTCGACCTGCAGATCCGGCTGTCTCGGCGGCAGATTTCAGAAAAATTTGTCGTCTCAGTTGTGGCTGATGTCTGTCACCTGCGCAATAAGGCTAGAAACACACAGAAGTTAAAAAATTTACTGTTTGAGGGTTTTAGGGGTGAAAAACACCATAAAAATAGGGAAAATAGAAAATGGAAGAGAAACCCTAGGGTCTGAAACAGCTAGATATGCAGGAATAGATAAAACGAAAGCGGTCGTAAAATAAAACCCGTGTGGAGTCGCCAATTGTTAGTATGAATCTTTCTTCGTAAAAGATCACTTTAGCTACGCATAACAAATATCCCTAACATCGATTATGGCTGCAAAATATCTTTAAGTCTCCTGCACAAATTCAAATCTAAGCACAAAAAGACATTAAGCAGATAAAATATGATATGGCTCCATGCATCCAATAGACAAGACAAGAACAAAGTGTTTAAAAGAATGATTTGTATTATATTAAAGAATGGGGCACCTGAGAGGAAAACAAGAAAGGTGTTTTCTGGTTCTCCTCAGTGGGATGGGTTCTTGGAAGTCCTCAGTGTTTCAGATCTAAAATTCCTCTCTCTTATTGGTGTATAAAAACAAACATGGAACTCAATGGGAGTTCATAAAGCAAAATGGAAAATGGTGACCAAGAGTAGATCCAGAGTGATCTAATGCAATGCAGGTGACTAATGAATGGGGAAAACCCCCTTATTTATAACAAAATATTGGGGCGGTCTAGAACTCGATGCATGAATAAAATATTATTAATCGAATTCCAGAAGCACCTTTTAGGAATATTTTATTATATTTGTTGGAGGGAAAAGGATTCTTGACTTGGGTCAATTCCTTTATTTATAAATAATAAATAAATAAATGATTTATTTATAATTTTAGGGGAATGATAGGGATATAATTAAATAAATAATGGTTTATTTAATTATTTATGGATGATTTAGTCAAATTTAACTAAGAATATTATTTAAATAATGATTTAAATAACTTGTTCTTAGGAAATAATTAAATAAATAAGGATTTATTTAATTAATTTCCTTGTTTTGGGTTAAATATGACCAAATAAATTATTTTATATGGTGAAAGCAATTTTACTTAGGGTAAAAATTGGTCTTACATGGTGTACTTGGGTTCATCTAATAATAATAGGTTAGATGACCAAAAAAATGGTGTAACACAACCTATTTGTTAATGATGTAAATCTGATGTATCTACAGAGAAGTTCAGAAGTAACAAAGAAAGAAATTCCAATAAGTGCCAGAGTAATGATGAATAAGATATGTCACAAAGCATACGTGGATTTGTAAAGGCAAAGTAGCGTATGTACATGGAAAAGTACGTACCAAGTAGTGTATGCCTATTTGTGCTCTAAATTTATAAAACCATGGGACATTACCATGGTATTGGCCCACATTATTGAGTGCTATATTATCTATTTGATCCCGTCCAGGAATACCATGAGCGGTTGAGTGGTTTTGACTCATGGTACTGATAAAGGCTAAATCTATATAAGGAGAAGAAGATCATAGTGCAAGATGGTGCAGAGGTCTGGGTTTTAATGAATACTTCACTCTGAAGTATATCTGCATGGAATGGGTAATAGTTTATTGATTGATCTGAATTAATAATGCACCTATGAAGAAAATGATGAAGAGGGATCTCTAGATCTGAAATGCCTATGTATTTTCTAGATCTGTTTATGGAATGTTTAGATCTGTGATCTGGCGAATCTTTGCTGAAGTGAAGGGTAAGATCTAAGCTATTTATCTATTCTGAAGAGTTGTGCAGCCCTACAATGTTTGCAGATCTATACGCAGGTTCATGGCAGAGAAAGCGCGTATGTGCGCGGGTTGGTTTTAGCAAAAGTGCGTATGGAATATGAGGTCAGTCTTGAAATATGTGCAGATATATACGCAGGTTTGTCTCTGTGAAAGCGCGTATATACGCAGGTTCAGTGAATTAAAAGCACATATATACACAGGTTAGCTTCATTAAAAGCGAGTATGGCAGATAGGGTTTTCTAAAGAATAATATACACAGAAGTATACGTGGGTTGGTGTACAGGAAAGCGCATATTTACGCGGCTTCAGTGAATCAAAGTAGCGTATGCTATTTGAATTAATGAATGTTCAGGGTTGAGTTTGTATCTGCATATCTATTCTAAAGTCTGGGTTATTTCTGACATTCTGGTTACAGTGGTCTCACTGTTCTGTTTGAAGTTTTGGGCAAAGTATGGTTGTTGAAGTTAAGGGGTTGTGTTGAAGCTGTTGGATCCAGTATGAAAATTGATGAAACGTGGTCCGCAGTGGTACTGAGGGTCGAAGCCTTCAGTGAGGGGGTTGTAGCTCCCTTCCAGTGGTAGCTGGTAAATGAGAGCAGGGGGCAGTAGCTCCCTTCCAGGAGAGAGAGAAATTTGAGAGCCAAACAGAGAGCGAGGGGTAGTAGCTCCCTTCCGGGGAGAGGAGCGGTAAATGAGATCGAGGGGAGTTGGAGCTCCCTTCTAGTAGTGGTGGAGAATGAGGAAGGTTACTGACCTTCTACGGGTGGGTTCTGCGTGTTGGTATGATTAACGCCCATTCACAACATTGTAAAGTTTTATTTACTCAATAAATATTGAAAACGAGCAGACAATGACGGTGGTTTTCTCCCAAATTGGGTTTTCCACCTTAAATCTTGGTGTTCATGTGTGTTGCTTATGTGTGATGGTTTATTACATTATTACGCATACTTTACTGCTTACTAAACATCTGATGAATGAATGATGCAATGATCTAAGTAAAGAATTAAATGCATAATAAGATCTCTGGACATACGCAATTTTTCTTAAGGATATCTGTGTGTATACGCTATTTGGGTTCAGTAAAGTAGCGTATGGGTTTAAGAGAAAGAAAAAGTAAAAAGTTTTCAGTCATCTCTAAATACTGATTCACCCCCCCCCCCCCCCTCTCAGTATTTTTCCCAACACTCTGCTTCAACCCATTTGGTGACATACTCAGTTGCAACTAGGATGTATTTTTTTTTGTTTGATGGGGGGCTAATAGGACCAACAAAGTCAAGGGCCCAGCATTCAAATGGTTTAATCACTAGTTGAGGGTTCAAAGGCTTTTCATCAGACTGCCCAGGGTGACCTGCCCTTTGGCATCTATCACAGGCCTGCACAAATTTCTTGGCATCTTTAAAGATAGTAGGCCAATAATAGCTTATTCGTAAAACTTTATGGGCAGTTCTACGAACTGCAAAATGCCCACCACACTGTCCATCATGGCATGCTTTCAAAATATCAAATACCTCATCCTCCCGAACGCATCTTCTTATTGGCATATCTACACCTGTATGAAATAGGTAGCCCCCAATCCAGGAGAATCGAGTACTACGGTGTATTATCTGCTTTCGTTCATTAAGGGATAGATTTTTAGGTAATTTACCTATTGCCAAATAATTTTCTATATCAGCATACCATGGGGTTCTAACAGTAACAGCGAACAGATGTTCATCTGGTAAGAGGTATTCAACTGCTTCTGTATTTGTTGGCTTTGGCATTCTTGACAGAAAATCAGCTACAGGGTTCTCCTTTCCAGGTCAATCTTTGATTGTAATGTCGAATTACTGCAATAAAATCAACCATCTTGTCACTCTTCCACTTGTAACAGGTTTATTTGCTAAAAATTTAATGGCAGAGTGATCTGTATATAGTACTACAGGATACCCAGTTATATAATGTCTAAACTTATTTATAGCATGTACTACAGCTAAAAATTCCTTCTCAGTCACAATATAATTTAATTCAGCAGGAGATAGATTTTTTCTAATATAATAGATTGCATATGGCTTCTTGTCTTCCTCCTGCCCAAGTACTGCTCCAATTGCTGTGTCTGAGGCATCAGATGAAATTTGGAATGGAAAATTCCAATTCGAGCCCCTCAGCACTGGGGCTGTTGAAACAAGCTTCTTCAAATCATTAAAGGCATTGTCACATTTATCTGTCAAGATGAAATCAACATTTCCAGTTAGTGCGTATAAAGGTGCAGCTATTCAAGAATAATGTTCTATAAATCTTCTATAGTAACCAGAAAATCCAAGAAAGCTACGTACCTATGTCTGTGTGGTGGGTGTGGGTATTAACAAGATTATTTGAATTTTAGCTCGGTCCACCTGAATTCCAGCTACTGAAATATAATGGCCTAAGATAACTCCTTCGGTCATCATCATATGACACTTTTCATTGCTTAAACAAAGCCTAGTGTCAATACATCTTTGTAACACCTTTTCTAAATTTTCCAATGTTGGCTCAAAGTCATCCCCATAAGGTGTGAAGTCATCCATATATACTTCGATACCTTCATTTATTAAGTCTGCAAAGATGTTGAGAATGGCCCTTTGGAATGTAGCAGGGGCATTGCATAGGCCAAAAGGTAAGACTCGGTAGGAAAATGTCCCCCATGGACAGGTAAAAGTAGTTTTGTCTTGGTCTTCAGGGGCAATCTGAATTTGATTATACCCACTGAAGCCATCTAGGAAGGAAAATAATTTCTTTCCTAACAATGTGTCTAATACCTGGTCAATGAAAGGAAGGGGAAAGTGGTCCTTCTGTGTTGTTTTGTTAAGTTCAAGGTAATCTACACATATTCTCCACTTTCCGTTCTTTTTTGGTACCACTACTAATGGAGAGACCCACTTGCTATCAGATATTGGGTAGATGAAATTAACATCCAATAGTTTTTGTAGTTCAGCTTTCACAATATCTTTAAGGTGAGGATTTAGTCTTCTTTGGGGTTGGCGAATGGGTCTAGCATCTTTTTCAATATAGATTTGGTGTGTACATAATTGAGGGTCAATTCCTTTCATATCGAGGTAATCCCATGCAAAGGTTGCTTTGTATTTCCGCAATAGTTGGACCAACTTCTCTTCTTGTTCAACAGTCAGATTTTTGTTAATGTTTAAAGTTTTTCCTGGCTCAATTTCTACAATATTGCTATTGTACACAAAAGTAGTGGGTATTACTTGATCAGGAATGTCTTTCAAAGGATCTTATTCTTCTTTATTATCAAATGCTGCCTTGATCATGTGACATTGAAAATGAGATCTGATTTGTGGTTTATTAATAAAACTATTAATGATATCATCCTCTGTTTGATCTTTAAAATCAAGATCATTTTCTATAGTTGGAGGTGATCTCATATTTTCCATAAGCTATGATACAGTTTGTTTTCTTGTTTTTATTATTGATAGACTTGGCTGGGCTGGGGGGTATAAAGCTAAATTCTTGACACAGTTTCCCCTTGTTATTGTCATGTTGCCTTGTCGGCATCCAATATAAGCATCGGAAGTTGCCAACCAAGGTCTACCTAAGATTAACGGGTGTCCCTGTAGCCGGTTCTTTGGATTGATAACCAGGAAGTCAGTAGGGTATTCCCAGGAATCTATAGATAGCATTACATCTTGTAGTGTACCCTCTGGTTTGACTACTGATCGGTCAGCCAATTCCAATAAGGTTGTTGTTGGTTCTAGCGATGTAATGCCAAGTTTTTGACAGGTAGTAGTTGTTAGGATATTGATTGCTGCTCCCAAATCAACTAAGGCATTTGGAAATGATTGCCCATTGATTTGCACTGTCACTATAGGATTTCCTGGGTCTTCATATTTGATAGGTGTTTCCATCCCTGATAATAAGTCAGATAAAGTACCGACTATTTGGACAGTTGGATTGGTGGTTGGTCTCATCTTTGGCTTCTTTATGCATAATTCCTTAATGGTTTTTGCATATATAGGAATGTCTTGAATAGCTTGGAGGAGAAGGATTTTTATACATAAATTTTTTAATTCTCCCAGAAGATCAAAATTAGGATGTTCTAATGGGTGTGGTATGATTAATCGTTCTGGGAATGGTGGAGAGGAAGTTGTTACTTGTTGTTGACCTTGTTGTTGAACTTCCTTTTCTTTATGTAATGTTTGTTCTACAGGTAACGGATCTTCAACATGAACATCGTTGTTTGTCTATGTTTCTGCTATGCGCCCAGACCTTAATTGAAGGTCATTGCACTCCCTCAATTCAGTTTCTAATTCTGGGGGTTCCATTATTTGGACAGACTAAACTGGCCTATTGTTTGGGTTTGGGTTGGGCTGGGCTAGGAGTTGTGGTCTTAAGTTGGTCTGGGGATTTGTATAGGGAGCTGGCAGTGTAGGTTGAGAGAGAGGGATTGTTCCAGCTGGCTGATTTGTAGGTATTTTCTAGTTTGACTGCCAGGCCTGACTCTGTGAAGTAGAGGGGGACCATTGTGTTGGATATTTACTGTTTTGCCAAAACGGTGGGCAGAAAGGAAAGCTAGGCTAATTATTTTGATTTGTTTGATTTGGCCAAGATGTTGTAGGGAATGGATGTTGTGACCAATTGGAGAAAGGCGGTTGATTTTGCTACATTCCACTATATTGCTGAGCATTGTATTGAGGAGGCTAAAAAGAAGAAAATGGATCAGTTGGCATACCTGATTTTCGTGGCTGCCATTGTCGGCGCTGATTAAGAAGACATACCATTTCTGATTCTTCCTCTTCCTCCTTATAAACTGCTTTTAGGCCAGGAAGCGAGGGACATCCTTCTGTAGGGTGATCTTTCATGCAAATGGCACAAACTTTGATTACATCCAACGGACATTCTTTGTGGCTGTGTTTCTTCCTGCATCTAGGACAGAATATCGCCAAATTTTTCTCTGCTTCTGCCTGCTTATGTTTGGCTTGCATAATATCGAACTGCGTTGTTAAAGTCCCAAGTATGTTTGTCTTAAAATATTCCAGCAGGTTTCCAATTTCTACATGAGTCACACCTTCATTAGAGGTCTTGTTGTCTCTTGTAATCATATCACGTTCTGCTGATTTTAGCCTTGTATTTCCCCTTGAACTCCTGATACACAAATCAATGATGTCATCATAACTTTCCTGATATATATCACCTTTTCCCATAATATTCAATGTTTCAACCCATTGATCTTTCATTCCCCTAATTAATGTAGTTTTCAACACATTATCAGGTAAGGGTAAGGATGCATAGGGAGATCTCTGAAGATTTTATTGAAACCGTTCCACATATTCTTCCAAGGTTTCATTTGGTTTTGTTGTCATTTGGAATATTTCATCTTTTAGTTCCCGAGACCTGCAATAATCTTGATATTTCTTTAAAAACGCAGCCTTCATATGATCTCAATCAGTTATGACACCCCCACCTAATCCCATAAACCATCATAAGGTTGCCCCTTTTAATGTAGAAGGGAATAGTTTTAGTTTTTGGGGATCGGTGGTATAATCATATCCCCTACATAACACATCAAATTCAAACAAAAACGCATCTGGATCTTCTGATGTTAAGCCATGAAATGTGGGAATATGTTGAAGGGGAATGGCCTTCATAGGCGCATTGACTGCAGTATCTACTATAGGATATTGCAACGTAGAGGTTTGTTGGGGTGTCTGTTGATTCTGATTTTGATTCTGGTCCATTTGGTCAAAAATGTGCCAATATCCTTCTGGGATCTCCAAGGAATTCCTAGGCTGACTAGCAGGGACAGGAATGGCTTTGACAGCACTCCCCTTGTCTGGAATAATGAGTATTCCTTGTTGACCTACTGTTTGAGGTGATTTAGGACCTTGATTTTGAATAAGTTTAACAGCACTTCCCTTATCTGGACTGCTTATTTTTTGGGCTATTTCAATAGCAGATGTTGGGTCTCCTGTTTCTCCTATTTCCCCTTCTCCTTCACGAAGATTACTAGAGTTCCCTTCTTGAGGGGAAATATGCAAGGATTCACAATTTCTTGGGAATCTTGCTTAATTCCCTCTGTTTGACTGTGTATTTCAGCAAAGGCTTCAGATGGTGACTCTGTAGCCTGAAGGGAACTAGTAGACTGTCTAGAAATAGCTTTTCTAAATCCTACTAATGGCTGAGTTTCAGTTCTTTTAAGGATTTCGTCAATAAAAGTTGTCCGCCCAAGGGTCACCGGTCCCTTAGGTTTTTCAATTTTAGGAGGAATTTTGTTTTGCTTAGTTGGTCTATTCATTCAAGAAAACAAACCTTCATTCCTACCCAAAGAAAGAAGCTTACCTACTTCTGCTGTGAAGCGGGCTGTGAGCAAGTGTGTTTCTTTCCCAGTGCGCAGGTTCTTACCTTCCGTCTTTAATACCCAATTCTTCGGAAGTAGAAGAAAATCAGTTGTGCATCACTCCTTTAAAATGGCATACACTCTCCCCGGCAACGGCGCCAAAATGTCGAGCCATAAAAAGGAATCTTTCAAACACCTAATTAGCTTACATTAATCATCAATCTGGGAGCGAATTTTTATTTCAAGAGTGTACTCTGTCTGAGGCTGCAATTAACTAAGAGTAATGTTGTGAAGATGTAGTACAAAATCTTAAATACAAGAGTAAACAGATGCTTGTAAAGAAATATAATTACAGGAACATAAATGGAAATGCTCTGGAACCTTAATCAAACCAAGCTGCAAAACATCGATCAGGGATACAGTAGCAGTAACTCCTTCCCTTAGAAATCGATGCAATATAACCAATCTGGGAACTTGGAAGCAATAACCAGTGTCCTCTACAGTTGGTGATCTTTAAAGCAATCGAAATGAAATCAAACTAATTGCTGGTAAAAATAACTGAAAGGAACTTTAAAGGCTAGAAAGGAACAGCACCTCGTAATTTCTATGCACACACAGCAGCTGTAATCAATCTATCTGCTAATATAGAGCTATAAATCAGAAATGAAAAATAAATAGAAATGGAACAGCAAATTGAATTGAACAGCAATTACAAACTTAACTATTCTCAATACTTCAATCATGTCAACAGCCAATACTACAGAACAATCAATCTCAAAGAATCATAAACCAATAGATCAGCAACTTAGAATCGAATACAGAACAGCAAATCTTTCATAACGATAGCAAGATAAATGAACAGCAAATGTATTTCTTGCAAAGAATAAAATAGCAATGCAATTCGTTAATGAATCTGTATTCAATCTAACAGCAGTCAATCAACTCTGTAATCGAAATAAACAGTAAACACAACTTCACATAACAGTAAGCAAAGATTAAGAATACAAACAGCAAGGTAATTCCACCAGAGTCGGGCCCTTAGCACCAGTGAAATACTGTTGGGCTACTTCAGAACTTAAGAGATGAAAAGAAACATGTGTTTGATATTAATCGAACATAAAGTATTACAGAGGTTGTTCTCTCAAATCCGAGAGTCAATAAACATAATATTACAGAGGAAATGCCTGAATATAAGAAATTTTTCAACCCCTTGATCACTAAAGGACATTGCTTTATATATTAGACCCTGACAGACAACACAAGGAATAAGATGAGTTTGTACAGCGATCCCTGAGGATCGAAGGATCCTGAGGGATTCGCTCCTCTTCATTTTGTTATCATCTTGGTTACTTTGACCGAGGTCGAGCTGTCCCCTGCCTCTTTTTAGAAATTCATTCAGATCTCCTTGTCTTTGGCTAGATGTGGTTCAACGCTGATGGAGCAGCAGTTACATTGATCTCAACCTCGCCTTTGGTATAACTGTTCACTTCGTTTAATTCCTGTTTTATCAACAAAAAGAAACCTTTATTCATCTTTTTATAATGAACATAAACATTTCCAATTCTATCATAATTCTTATAATAAATTACCTTCCCAAGGTAAAAAGGAGTATGTATATAGTAAAAGAATGAGAAAATATACAGTAATTTCATACCTTTTTCACTGCCCAACAACGGGTCTAGCTACTAAATGGTACATTGAGTTACCTAGAGCTTCTTTCGACAATTTCACTGCTTTAGCTACTATCTTTTTGACCCATTTCTAGTTACCGATCAGATACGAAACTTGAACGGAACTCTTGACCAACTTCAAACAGACTAATGCTACTCACATTTTCGATCATATTCATGAGTGGCGTCACGGTCGATGAATGGTTAAGACATTTGTTCCCAATCAGCTCCGTGCTAAATGGTTCATTAAGTCCCTGTTACCATCTATAACTGAGGATGTGGCTAAAGGTGGCATCGTTACAAAAGATAAATTTATCGCTCGTGCCCAATATTTAGACTTGATTTAAACTCAGTCTGGCATGCTCTATGAAAAAATCCCTAATGCACCGCGATCTAATTTCAATGTTCCTCCTCAAATAAAGGACTCTCATGCCGGAGACGGCTTGATAGGCACTGCAAACACACACCACACTACTGCATCTGATCCTGCTCCTACTTCTGAAATTAATGCCGTGTCATTTGACAAAGGAAAAAGTGACAAGCAACTAGGAGGTAAGAAAAAGGGAAAATCAAAGAAAAAGAAAACTTATAACCCGCAGGAAAGATCATCTGATCAACCATCTGGACCACGGAAACCTCATTATCCATACATAATCTGTAACGAGGAACATTTTATTAGGGATTGTCCTCATCGTGCTAAAGTCTCAAAAATAATCAAGACTTCTCATGCATCAGCTGTGTTGACAAACCCATTTCCAAATCCGAACACAAATTTTGTTGCCACGGATCCAGCTCCTAGTTCCCAAGTGTTAATGTTATCCACCACAAAACCTTCACAAGATATTTTAGTGTCGACACAGAATAAAGACTATGGTAGTCTAGCCACTGATAAACCTACTACCTCAACAACAAATCTATCTAATGAATCAATACCACCTACTATTATTCCTGAATTGACAATTAAACCACCAAAGGGAGTAATTCATAAATCGACATATAATCCTCGAGCAAGAGCTGCACAAAATTATAATATAGTTGAAGATTTGGCTCAATCCCCTTCAGCTATGTCTGCTCTTGAGGTATAAAAAAATTTTCCCTGCCAGAAGTAGGCTATATTGTCGGCCATTGGTGGAATTGATCCGAGTGATTCTAATCTTGTTGTCTTTAATCATACGGGCTATGTGCTGCAATTACCAGCAAAATTGGCATTCTCCATCCAAGTAAATGTTCTCAATCACCTTGTTCATCGCACTATTATTGACGAGGGAGCATCTACGTGCATTATGTCTCTAAATTGTTGGAAGTCACTCGCGATTATCACAATCATCAACGACGTTGAAGGCTTTTGATGGAAGAACATATAAACCTTGTGGTATTATCAATAACCTGCATGTTAAATTAAGGGGGAAAACAGTAAGTATTGATTTTGAGGTTGTTGCAGACCCCTTGACTATAATATTTCACTTGGAAGACCATGGTTATATGCAATGACTTCCATTTTTTATACATACTTTAGAATGATTTCCTTTCCACATAAAGGTACAATCATAGTCATAAATCAATTATCCTTTTTTGCCTCCGCTTCCTAGGTAACTGGAAGCGTTCCGCTTGTTCACTTACCCCAACTAGAAATTCAAAACATTGGTGTAGGACTTTTAAAGAATTCCACTCTTATGGGAACCTTTGCATTATCGCCGCCTGCGACGTCGACATAAATTGAAAGCATAGAGACCTGCTACATGATCTCTTCCACTCTATCTGACTTAAGGGAGAGTACGGGTGATTCTGATATTTCTACGTTGAATGATGTTTTACCGCCCAGCCCTATTGAGCTGGAATAACAATCAATCTATTTGGCTTGGGCGGAAAATCCGAAATCAGGGTCGCCAAGTGTTTTGGTTGATCGTTCATTAGATTTTGGTACTCCATCTAATCCATTTTCCTCAAAGTTTTTGACAGATGAAAATATTTTGGAAGCTATGATGTCAGAAGGAGAACCATGGGAAGATTATCATCATAGTTCCCATCTTCCTGATTATGAAGAAAATAATCTCATTGAACTATATCACCCATCCATCAAAACTTTATTTTTTAATTCTTTATCGATTAATGCAATTGACTCTGAGCGAAATTTATCTAATATCGAAGAAATGATTTCTATCGATATTTCGACCAAACCTGGCATTGTAGAAAACATTCATGTCAGTGTATCTTGTTCTCCATCAGAACTTGATTCGTATCGCTCTCTTTTTCGTGAATTTCGTGACGTATTCACTTGGGCTTACGAGGAAATGCCAGGCATAGATACTAGTATAGTTGAACACACTATTAATATGTATCCTGATGTAAAACTTGTGCGTCAACAGCTTCGTCCTGTTCATGCAAAGAAAGCCGCTGCCATCAAAGCAGAAGTTGAAAAACTTTTGCGTGCTGGTTTCATTTACCCTGTTCCGCTAACTGAGTGGGTTTCCAATATCGTTCCCGTTATGAAAAAATAAGGAACCATTAGAGTGTGCGTCGATTATCGGGATGTCAATCAGGCTTGTCCAAAAGACAACTATCCTACTCCCTTTATCGACCAGATTATTGACGATTGTGCTAGATGCGAAAAAAATTTCATTCATAGATGGATTTTCCGGCTACAATCAAATCAATATCTGCCTAGATGACCAACATAAGATAGCATTCATCTGTCCCTAGGGCACATTCGCATATAGGAAACTTCCGTTTGGTTTAAAGAATGTTGGGGCAACCTTTCAGAGAGAAATGGATTATGACTTCAACAACATCAAGCACATTGTTCAACCATATCTAGATGATTTACCAGCGCATTCATGAAATCGGACTGATCACCCGATGCATTTGAGAGCCATTTTCTTACGCTGCCGACACTACAATATACGCCTAAATCCACACAAATGTGCGTTTTATGTTGGTTCTGGTTGATTTCTCGGATTCTTAGTCTCAAAAGAAGGAATTTGAATAGACCTACTAAAGTTACAGGCCATTCTTGATTTGCCTGCACCATCAAACTTACTTTAGATACAGAAACTTCAAGGAAAGGCTAACTTCCTGAGAAGGTTCATTCCAAACTACGCCGAAACGGCTAAAGGATTTACTCAATTATTGAAAAAGGGGGTTCCCTTCCATTGGGACTAAGTTGCGCAAGCTTCTTTTGATGTTGTCAAGGACCATCTTGTACAAGCGTCATTAATGTATCCTCCTCATTATCAAAATGATTATTTCCTATATATCGCCACAGCTGAAACGACCATTGCTATGGTTTTGGTCCAAGTAGAAGATGGAATTGAACATCTGATCTATTATTTGAGTGGTAATCTCAATGCTACGAAAGTTAAGTACTCGTACATGGAAAATCTTGCCTTGGAAGCTATTCAAGCTGTCCAAATATTTTGCCATTATATCCTGCTCCGAAAAAAAACAATAGTTTCGTATTGCAACCCCATGACTTACATCTTATCACGTCAATTGTTGGGGGAAGAATATTCAAAATGGATTATCATTTTGCAGGAATTTGATTTGGAATTCATCAAATCCAAGTCAAAGAAATATTTAGTTTTGTCTGAGCTTCTCTATGACCTTCCCTCTGATAGTACTGTTACTACGTCGGAACCATCTATTCCAGACGAGTCTCTATTTCTGATCGGATCATTTGATCCCTGGTATGGAGATTTTATCATTTATATCCAAACCCAAACTTTTCGACCTAATACCTCTCGCTCTAATCAGCAATGTATTCGATACCAAGCCAAAGATTTTCTGACCGTCGGCAATACACTTTATCGTCGTGGTGTCGATACCATTTTAAGGAGGTGCCTCACTCATGAGAAAGCCGAAAAGGTGTTAAATGATTGCCATGTTGGGGCTTTTGGTGGACATTTATCTGGATATGCTACCGCGCAGAAGATACTCCGCATCAGTTACTTTTGGCCTACTATTTTTCAAGATTGTATCCTCACAATCAGAAGTTGTCATGTATGCTAGATTTTTTATCGTAAAATCCGCAAACCGCTAGCGCCAATGCATCCTATTGTCTCTACTGGACCATTTACAAAATGGGGTATTGACTTCATGCCCTGTAACCCTCCTTCGTCTGGGGGGCATGGTTATATTATTGTCACAGTCAACTATTTTACCAAATGGGCTGAAGCGATGCCTACATTCAACAACACAGTACAAACAGCCGCATTGTTTTTCTTCAACCACGTTATTGCACAGTTTGGGGTCCCACAGGCTATAGTTACAGATCATGGGAAGCATTTTCGCAACCATATGATGTCTGAATTGACTACCAAGATAGGATTTTCACATGATAATTCTACTCCTTATTATCCACAATCGAATGGACAAGTTGAGGCTATTAACAAAATTCTTAAATGAATGATAGGAGTCTGTAAAAGGAACTGGCACTTGATCATGTACTCCACCTTGTGGGCATATCGAACCTCGGTGAGAAACACAACCGGATTCACTCATTTTCAATTGGTATATGGTCTGGAAGTTATCTTACCAATCCAATGTGAAATATCATCGTTAAAACTCGTGATAGACTTGTTACCTGACACCTCAGAAGAAGAAGTGTGTCTCCTTAACCTCATCCATCTAGATGAAACGCGTTGTGAAACCCAATTGGCCAATGAAGCGCATAAGAGATGTATAAAGGCGTAATACGACAAAAATGCCCAGCCTCGCATCTACTCAGAGAGCGACTTGGTCCTTCTTTATGATCAAGAAGTTGATGTTATACATACAGGGAAATTCGAACCATTATGGCATGGCCCCTATATTGTCAAAATATTTATTGCTAAGGATGCCTAAGAGTTAGTTGATTACAATGGGATTCCATTGGCATAGCCTAGAAATGGGTTGTATTTGAAACGTTACTATGCTTAAATCATGAGCGTAGTAATTTTTTGTATTATATTGTTTATATGTTGTTGATTTGCATTCACTATCTTAATTTGTTTTTAGATTTTTCTTAACGTTAATAATCCCCTTTACATTTCATCGCAAATGATTGAATCTTAAGAACCATATGTTGGATATGTTGATGGTGCTAGTTATGCATAGTATGCAGAATCTATCCTCTGCAGCGTGGGCCATTTTCACTCCAAACGGCGAGTTAGTGAGTTTTCAGGGGATTTTTATCGGTAGATTGACGAACAATATCGTTGAGTATAGCGCATTGATCGAACTTCTCTCTGATGCCATTTCATTTGGTATTAACCGCATAATCATAAGGTTAGACTCACAACTTGTGGTACTACAACTTACTAGTATTTTTACTGTTAGAAATCCAACACTTCTTATATTGTTCCTTAGAGTTTGACTTTCAGAGAGACATTTTGATTTCATTCAATATCAACACATTTCCAGAAATTTGAACACTTTAACTAATTCATTAGCTAATCAAGTTTTAGACAGACATTTGCGACATAGGTAAAGAAAACACTCACATCATTGAATAGGATTACGCATTAAACATAGGAAATACTCTGAAAACATATAGATATATAGTTATAGGTTTTTTACAAAATTTGTTCCCAAGACACATTGGTCATCTGACCTCAAAATGAATGCAAAATGTCACAAGTAAACTAGTGGTGCTCATGGTAACATGCTATAGATCTAGCAATCCTATGGAGCAACCGCATCCAATGGTTAGGAACCCCAATAGTGTGTCGTTGCAGTCGCATGGGAAGCTCTTCGATCTGGAAATCCAGAATCTCGAAGGTCAAACCCTCTATGTGTTGCTAAAGCTCAGCCAGAGTCTCAGCCATATCAAGGTCCTGAAGGACTACTCTCCCGACAGCCCTCTCTGCTAGCACATCTGCTTCACACTCTGGTTCCTCTACTATTTGAACACGACCAATATCTACATTACATCAAACATTTAGTTTAGTCTTGGAAAGAAATCAAAACACAAAAACATTGTATAAACCTTATAAAAATCAAAAAACATGGTCAAATTATTCTTACCTATTGCACCCCATTGAGCGCCTTCTGGTAATACTAGAGCTGGATCTCCTTGGAAGTCGACGCCTGCGTATGCATACTCATCGACGGCGACGATCTATCGTCGGAACCAGGTAAAGAATGCAGTTGAGAACACAATGGTTGATTGGCCTGCATGCCGACCCATGAGTTCTACCCATCTCTGCATTCGAGGATCTCTAGGACTAGATATATCCAATGTTACATGTTGTGGCTACATCAGTGGAATTCGTTCCAAAGCGAAGGAGATAAGGCTTGAACCATAACTGAAATTTTTCTTCCTTCCTCCCTTTGATTTATTCAGTTGTTCCTTTATCTGAGATAAAACAGCTTCATACCAGTTGAAGATTGTTGGCTCTAAGCACTCTAGCGCATACTGCATATACGATTGGTTCGCTACATGTAGTGTAATGGTGCTAGCAATTTAGCGATCGTGAAAAGGATGGTTCTCAAAGGAAAATCCCTGACATCCCGAATGTTTATTTTTCCATCTTTTCTAGGTTCTAACCTTGGATAGTAATACTGCATAACATAATCCCTCACTGTCTCTCCTCCAATGGTAGACCCTGTGAGAGAAATGGGAAAACCTCTCCTAGACAAACCTATGAGAAAATACACATCCTCAACTGTTATGGGAACCACTTTGTTCTTAATGTGAAATGCCTCTATCGTCAGATCCCATGCTCGAACTAAGAACTCCAAGAGTTCTATTTTTTGCCTCATTCTCGACAATTTGAATTACTTAAGTAGTCCATAATCTCTTAAGGCTCTTACAGTACCCGAATCATTCAAGGAAATCATATCTTGTTCTTCATGTTCTTTTTCCCTCCATGTAATCGTCATTATAATCCGATGGAAACCTGAAAATCAACCATAAGATCCATTAGATTCCAATCATTTCAAAAAACTAGGCAAATTTTGGACACAGCATGAAAACTAAAACCTTGAACTACGCCCAACTCACTCCCTGGGCTGAGACAGTGCGTTGCACATGCAGGTACCCTTCACTGTACCTGCTATGCAACACAAGTTTCGACATTCAGGGGTGCGTTGCCCTCATTTTGGCCAGAATTTACCCTAGGGGCCTCAAAACCCTAAAACTTTGAAAATAATGGAAATGAAATGAATATTGAATGAAAGAGGAGTTTCATGGCAATAACCTGGATCAAACGGCAACGAAATCTGTCCACAAAAACGACCACAATCAATGACTAAAGTTCGGGGGCAAAATCAGGTTCAGAGCTCCAAAATGCAAATGGTAACTATGGAATGGTAAAAATGAATAGTGAAACTACTTTTTATAGTCATTTAATTGTTTGCAAGTTAAATTTATTTCTATGACTATAATTTATTATGTTTTTATCATGAAATAGGTATTTTTAATCCATTTGATGTTGTTCTGAACAAGAAATACAACTGATGAACAGATTAGTCGTGCAGATTTATTCAAAGAAAAACTTGACCACAAAGCATACTTTTTCTCCTTATTTTTCGAGATTTGTTAAAAATGAAAAAGGATTTGAAGCACACTTTTATCTCTTTTTCGAGCTTCGATAACAGCGAAAAAGGAACCCCTAGAGTCTTATTTCAGCTCTTTTCAGACTCTGTTAATGTGAAAATATTGCCGAGCACTTTCCTTTTCGAGCTCATTAAAGTAAATGAATTGATATCTACTCAGTATAAGTTTAACCCTTTTCCGGACTGAGATGGATTATTTACGAAAAAGGAATACCATGGTTAAACATGACCAAAGAGGTTCTCTCAGATATTATTTTACACTTTTTCGGATTTGAGTGACAAATTTACGAAAAATTAAATTATGGAGTTCTCTTTCGTCCTCTTTTTCAGACTCTCTAAATATGAAAAAGGACCGGGCTATCACTGTCATTAAGCTCGTTAAAACATAAAATAGCGACGGGCTTGTCAATCATGGCAAGAATCGAGTTTCATTCATCGCAAGACTCGTTAAATTATTAAATAACGATACATTATTTGCCCGAAGGGTTGAATCATAGATCAAGCAAATGTTATCCTCCTCAAGATTGTTAAAAAATAAAGAGGTACTGGTCGACAAATGACCGAGGAAAATTTGGGAAAAGTAAGCAAAGTTTCTTTTTGGTAGCAAGTCGCTCTTGAACATGAAATTTCTTTCACTCCATGTCTGTGACTATTTGGGTTGGGTAATCATCTTGACGGTTCATTCACACCTATGGTTCATCATACCTTCACTTTGGTTTTGGGTCAATGCTGCCAACTCATCACAATGTCGCTGATATGTTCAAGAGAAGTCATCCAATGATTAAGAACTCATCCATCTACAATACTCGTAAACCTTCATTTTCATGACCGTCATCCCTGAAAATTTCTATATCAAGTCATACCCTTGTCTCCAAAATCAGTAACTCTTGTTTTGCAATAAGGTGACTTCATGTCGATGACAAATAAATATCCAAGAAGTTCACTTAGAAACATCAGATTCCAGTACCATAAGGCTTGTTACAGCATCGACAAGATCCTCGCTTCCGGACCTTTAACCGAAATATTTTGTTTGGCGTTCAACATCAAATCATCTATTCACGCCTTACAAAATGTATTTCAGTACCTTGAGGGCCTTTGACATTAATAGTGGTTCTATCGCGTTTGTTAACATCATACATCATTGGCTGGTAATCAAACGATGTCTTTCCATGTTCGACGACAAATCATATATTTGCATGGCTAGACTTGTACCCGAATGATCGAGTGAACGAGATAAGAAGACCCTGGATCTAGTTTCATCCATCCAGGCTGCGATTTCAGGATTGTTGTACACATCATCTGTACGGTGACCTTACATACAGATTTTCATCCAAACATGGGCCTATATCTGTAGGCATGTTTGCATCTGGGCAACATTCCATTGTAGACGACTTTCTGAATTATGTACATGTTATTAGATTGTTTAATGTGCTAAACATGGGAATGCCTACCCTCAGCAATTATGATCAAAAGAGGATATAACATGATGTAATGTATTGTAATATTTATGCAGGTGACCACTCCACTTCGTTTCCAAACTCATCACAGTGTAAAGCATCTCAATCAAATGTTCTTATTATTTGGATCTCATGCTTTAGGGGGAAATTGTTATAGGTCAATTTGGGCACCATTCCCAATGACCTGGTTAACCGCACATCATCTCCAGGACCAATGATCAAGTGTCTATCATTCCCTATCATTTCAGTTGCTACATGCCCTAAGACAAGAAACAAGACAAATCAAGTAAGACTTTCATCAAGCAAAGGTTTCCATGGTTTGAAGCTTATTATTTAGCATCTGAGAGCTCACCAATGTAGGCTTTAAGGGGCCTAATCATGTTGCATATGCAGGTAGCCCCATGCAAGGTTACTCTACAAAGCACTTCCCGACATTCACAGGTGCGTTGGTCACATTGGGAGCGAAATTCTCATTGTTCCAAAATCTCCACTTGGCCAATGCCTTCTAGAAGAGTTCACATGTGTCAAGCTTCGAATCCAAGTGTCCATTTGACATCTACATGAATGGAAACATGTCTTTCCTATTTTTGGAAAGTTATTGATTGCAAAACAACCTACAATTCATCTATAAATTGAGCACAGTTCTAAGTGCTTGAGAAGGAAGAATTTGAGTAGAGAAATTCTGGAGGATTTTCAATTGAGAGTTAGATTTGTGAAGCTGCTACTAGAGAGATTTATACTATGATGAGGCTTGGGAACGACGCTGGAAGGTCACTTCAAATCAGTCACTAGGTTGTAACCTCTCCTTCTATCATCAATAAAGAGTACTTCTTATTTTTCCCTACATGCATCTGTATTGGTTTTGATTTTCCATATTGTAAGATCTTGGTTGATGTACGTGGTTTATGCTTTACTGATTTAGCTAACTAGCTTGAATAGATATCTATATTATTGCATCTTTTGTTGTTTCAATGTTCTTTCTTGCAGGAAGTATTCAACTTACAAACCGCTTGAATTTGAAGCTGCAACAGAAGCGACAGAAGGAGCCATTTGGAATTGACTGAACAAGTAAGCCTCCAATCCTCTTTGTATATTTGTTCTGAGTTAGGAGAAATAGTCATATAGTCTTTCACCTGTTGTTCTAGACTAGCACCTACCTAGGGAAGCGTAATTTATCCATAGATTATAATTTTGGCCCAACACAAATGACAAAACCTCCTTTCTATATATAGGAGTCTAAGGGGTCACAATATAATCCTAGCCGACATAACAATAACAATGTAAGGGCACAACAATGACAATAGTGGGCTTCTATGGGGCACAATAACAACAAAATGGGGACTACATGGGCACAACACTAACAATAAGGGGGCTACACTAACAATAACAATAAGGGTGCTCACTAGTATTATAGGTACCTAGCATGCTCCTCTCCTTCAAAAAAGTGTTGTCCTCAATGCTTGAGTAGTTTTGGATGCTTCTGTATAAAATTCTCATCCTCCCATGTCGAACCTTCAGTGAGTAAGTTCTTCCATTTGATGAGATACTCTGAAATTGATCGATTTTGTAGCTGTCGATTTTTTGTTTTCGTGACTGCTTCAGGTTCCAATATGATTTTTCATTCCTCGTTTGAATTGGGAGCTTGTCACCTATAACCTTGTTTAAGCATGAAACATGGAAAACTCGGTGCACTCGGGAAGATGCGGGAAGCTCCAATTTGTATGCCATAGTACCAATCTTTTGCAACACCTTGTAAGGACCATAATACTTTGGTGATAATTAAATTATCCTTCTTAGCTTGCTTGAGGGACATTTTTTTGTATGGTTGTAGCCGTAAAAATACCCAGTTGCCTACATCAAAACTTCTTTCGCTACGATGTTGATATACCTGTTGTTTCATTCGACTCTGTGCCAAGGTGAGGTTATCCTTTAAGAGTTGGAGAACGTGTTTTTGATGCTCGATGTGATCTTCCACTCCTTGAACCTTAGAATTTTCTCTTAAAGAAGATGTGAGGGAGGGTGGATGATATCCATAAAGTGCCATAAATGGGGTCATTTTTGTTGTAGTATGGAAGGAAGTGTTATATCCCCATTCAGCCAAAGGTAATCACTTTACCCATTGTGTTTGTTTATCATATACAAGGCAATGAAGATATCCCTCTAAACATTTGTTCATAATCTCAGTTTTCCCATCAGATTGAGGATGATACGATGACCTATGAGCTAATTGAGTACCCAAACAAGAAAATAATTCCATCTAAAAATTGCCTGTAAAAATGGGATCTTTGTTGCTTATGATAATATTTGTGTTTCCATGTAGCTTTTTAATTGTTTCCATGAATGCAGTAGCAATTATACTAGCTTTAAATGGATGAGATAATGCACAAAAGTGTGTATACTTGGTAAAACTATCAACTAACACCATGATGACAGTTTTTCCATCGGAACTGGGTAAACCTGTGATAAAATCTTTGGAAACCTCCTCCCAACGTTGACTTGGAATCGATAAAGGTTGTAACAAGCATGGGGTCTTAATTGTCTCAACTTTATTTTGTTGGCAAACCAAACATTCTGCCACAAAATTTTGAATATCATATTTAAGGCCATCCCAAAAAAATTCCATCTTGACCATGTGGTAAGTTTTTTAAAATCCCGAGTGCCCTCCTAAGGGAGAGGTGTCCAATTCCAAAATAATATTTTGTTTGAGTTGGGAATTCTCTCAAAGATATAAGCAATATTTATACCATAATGAATCATTTTTCCAGCTAAATGTTTCAGATTTATTGGGATCTTGTTGCAACTTTTGAATGAATGTCCACACCTCTTCATCATTCTTCCATTCATCCCTTGCTTCAGTTATCCACTCAGGTTGGATAATATAAATGGCACAATGCAATGCTTCCACATCCTCATCCTTTCTTGAGAGTGCATCTGCAACAACATTTTTCTTCCCTTTTTTGCATATGATTTCATAGTCATAACACAACATCTTTGTGACCCATTTTTTCTGCTCTTCTAAAGATAATATTTGTTCCAAAAATTATTTAAGACTGTCATGATCCGTTTTTACCTTGAAGTGTCTTCCCATTAGGTAAGGTTGCCATTGTTTTAGTGCATGTAGTATTTCCAAAATTTCCTTCTCATAAATAGGTTTTAATAAATACTTTCCTTTAATTAGACAACTTTTAAAAGAAATGGGTCTTCCTTCTTGCATTAAAATTGCACCAAATTCATTTCTTGAGCCATCACATTCCACAATAAAGGTTTTTGTGAAGTTTGGCGTAGCTAAGACTGGTTCTTGGAACATTGCCTCTTTAAGATGTTCAAAGGCCTTAGTTGCTTCTGGAGTCCAATAAAATGCATCTTTCTTCAGTAATGATATTAAAGGTGTCGATATTCTCCCATAATTATTAACAAACTTGCGATAATACCTAGTTAACCCTGGAAATCCTCAAATATTCTTTATGGTTGTAGGGATTTTCCATTCCTTAATGGATTTAATTTTGTTTGGGTCTACCTTAACACCCTCATGAGATACAATATGACCCAAATATTCCACATCATGTACTCCAAAGAAACATTTGCAGGTTTTTGCATATAATTGTTTCTCCTTCAATAGTTTGAGCACCATGTCAACATGTTGAACATGATCCTTCCAAGACTTCTTGTAAATTAGTATATCATCAAAAAATACTAACACAAATTTTTTAAGGAAGGGTTTGAAAATGGAATTCATCAAACCTTGAAATGTGGACGATGCATTAGTAAGGCCAAAAGGCATGACCAAAAATTCATAATGACCCTCATGAGTTCTGAATGTTTTTTTCGGAATGTCTTCAGTATTCATTCTAATTTTATGATATCCAGAAGGAAGATCCACCCTGGTGAAGTAAATTGCTCCATGTAATTCATCCAATAATTCATCAATGAAGGGGATGGGAAATTTATCTTTAATAGTGATCTTGTTTTTCTCCCTATAATCTAGACACATACGCCATGATCCATCCTTCTTGTGTACCAGTACTACTGGAGCAGAGAAAGAAATTTGACTCAGTTGAATTATACCAGCCTCTAACATTTCTGCAACCATACGTTCAATCTCACTCTTTTGGGCGTAAGGATATTAGTAAGGCCTAATGTTTGGAGGAACACTTCCTAGAATCAAATGAATAGCATGATCATGATCATGAATAGGTGGGAGTCCTTTGGGAGTTTCAAAAACCTTGGAATGATTTTCCAAGACTTTCTGGAGATCTGGAGAAACAGATGATTTTGATGTTTGAACCTCTAGTGAGGATAATTGTGCAATTATGCCTCGTTTTTCTTTCTTCAGAAGCTTTTTCATGACATATGAGCTTATTATATTTCTCGGCTTCCCTGCCATACCCCGTAATTAAACTTCCTTTCCTTCTGAAAAATAAATAAATAAATAATATAAATAAATAATAAATAATAAATAAAAATAATAATAATAATAAAAATAAAATAAAATAAAAAATTCTTGAAAATTAAAAGCTATCATCCCCAAAGATTGTAACCATTGTACTCCTAGTACAACATCAGCACCACCCATTGGAATGGAGAGGATTGGACTATTCAATACATATTCCCCCGTGGTTAGCTTGATATTATGGCACTTTACAAAGCAATTTATAGTTCCTCCATTTGCAACCATCACTTGACACTCTAGTGTTGGGTATAGAAAGAAATTCAATTCTATGGCTACCTCACAATGAATAATATTATGGGTACAGTCTGAATCAATCAACACTATTACATTTTTATTCTTGATATGTCCTTTTATCTTGATATTTTGAGGAGTTGTAATTCCTACCAATGCATTACAATATATGTTTGGATTCATTTCTTCTTTCTCTAGGGTTGGTTCCTGGTGTATATCCTCTTCTTTTGAAGTTTCTTGCTCGTTTTATTCCTCCTCTTCACAATGTTTGTAAAATAATTTCTTCTCAACACACTTATGACCTTTAGTGTATTTTCTATCACAACTGTAGCAAATCCCTTTTTCTCTTTTTTCTTCCAATTATTGTGGTGTCAACCTTGTAGGTTGTGTAAGTCTAGGAGTAGAAACACTTCATATTTATAGTTGTGAGTGGTAAGCTTCCTTGTCTCCATAATTTTACTTTCAATTTTTCTTGTCAACTTGAATGCCTTCTTCAATGAATCGGGTTCCAAAAGGAGAACCTCATGTTGGATGTTATCCTTTAAAGTCCCTATGAAGACATCATTCATGTGTTCCTCTGGAATATCAGTTACCATTATATTCAATTTTTTCAAGTCCTCAATGTGCTCCACCATTGAACCCTTTTGTTTGATATTTATCAATTGGTTAAAGAAGGTGTTTCTCTTTGTATCCTTATAATGCGCTATCATTTCCTCTGTAAAAATTGACCAAGTGACAATTCTTTTACCATAGCAAAGCCATTGATACCATAAAAATATATTTTGTTCTAAATGTAAAGTTTCAATACGTACTTTTTGTGTGTTTTGTACATTATGGAGATCAAAATATTGTTCCATTTGTAGTATCCATGTTACGGGATCCTTGCCATCAAACTTACTCATATAGATCTTTGGAATATGGTGGGTCTTCAATCCAACGTTAGATTTTATGAAATAATGATTAACGTTTATTTTATTCTCATCATGAGTTTCCTCTACTGCCTTTTCTCCATTAGGAATCATTTCTTGTAGCAACCTAGTCAAACCTTCCATGTCTGATTTTAGTTTTTCTTCTATACCATCAATCTTAGCTTCCATTCCATCCATCTTAGCTTCCATGCCATTCTTCAAACCAACCATATTAGCCTCCACACCATTCATCTTAGCTTCCATTTATTTATTCAAACCATCCATTTTAGCTTCCATTCCCTTTATGGTTACTTTTTGCGAGAGCGACATTTGTTGCACTTGGTCTCATAATTTTGATATATCATGTTGTGCTTCTTCCTTTTCATGCGTCGTAGTAGAGTTTTCTGAGGACTTAATGGGTGTTGAATTATTTTTGGGAGGAATTTTAGAATCAAATACTTATATCTATCCTTCAATATTCCCTTGGAATCACTTCAAACTGCTTTTTCAAGCAAAATTTATGAAATTAAAAAAAAAAAACAAACAAACAGATACACATCTTTTTTCTTCCGTTTTAGGAGGTCAATATTGAACCTGAATTATCTCTACAATTTCATATATTCAATACTTGAAATTTAGTCATGTAGTATACCTATGACTCTTCTTTCCAATGCCACAGGTTAGACCTAATTTGAATTCAAGACCAAGTTATGCCTGATCTCCCACAATTACCTAATTATGGGTTGGTTCAGTAAAGAAAACTTGTACGGAGTGACATGTGTCATTATTTCAACCTTCGACTCTGAAACAGATACACAAGAAACTACAGTCCATGTGCTTTCATTCACTTTCTACAAAATTCCAATCTGATGCCTGAAACGAAAGTTATGATGATTTTCCCTCAGTCACCTATGTGAGATGAATTATAGAGTTTGGAAAAACCATAACTTCCACATATCATATCTTCGAAAATATAGTGAACCAAGATGTGAATTGTTTACACGACTTTCCTCCAAATTTTGGCTCAAATGGGTTTTTTTTAGGTTCTAAACCTTCGTAAAAAAAAACGTTATAGCGATAATTCCACGATGACCTGTTTGCAGCAGCAAAACCCTAGAATCCAAAGCTCTGATACCAAATGTTATGAAACCAACTCACAAAATAGAAGTAAAGATAGGTCAACGACTTAGAAATCAGCCTCTTCGAGGGGGAAACCTCCTTTACATTACATAAATGAACAATTATTGGGTGATATAAATGATAAAACCTCCTTTCTATATATAGGAGTCCAAGGGGTCACAATATAATCCTAGCTGACATAACAATAACAATGTAAGGGCACAAAAATAACAATAGTGGAATTCTATGGGGCACAATTATAAAAAATGGGGACTACATGGGCACAAAAATAACTAAGGGGGCTACACTAACAATAAAAATAAGGGTATACACTAGTATTATAGGGACCTATCACATTGACCTTTTCTCGAATTAATCATCATCATGCATGTTATAGATACAATGGCTTGTTTTTCATGGTGAATAAAGGGGCAAGCATCTCGTAAGTTTGAGACATTCAGATGGTTCTAGTAAGAGAAAAATCAATTTTTTGGCGTTATTACTCTTTTATTATCACTCAATGTCCTTGGCTCTTTTGCACTCCAGTTTTTTTAAGTTCCCGCAAGTAAATTCTTTACTAAATAGTTGTAAAGTTAGAGTCTTATCAGGTATTTGTTTTTAGTCTTTGTTGATAAGCTGTGTAAATCTATATAGGTTTTTTTCTCGTATTTTTGGTTCCCCCATGGGTCTTATATTTAGAACTCTCACTCTGTTGGGGCATCCTAGTAGCCATATTGGATATAGATATATATTCTTTTATCTCCCTTCTATTTTTTATTTTAGGGAGTCTCTAGGACTTGTTCCTCCCTATAGTCTCTAGCTCTAATCCAATAAACCATCAATATTCTTTGGTTTTTCCCTTGTGGCATTCAATGTTTTCTTAATACTCCTTTGTTTGTAAGTGCCTCCATCTCTTATCCCTCCCACTCGTTTTAACTCAAACCTATCTCCCATACCTTGTTCCTTGATGTCGAGAGTTAATGTGTTAGCATGTTGCCAAGGTTGTCAAGGATTTAGGAGCCCCCCTATTTGCAATGGTATCTTCTCACACCTGTGGACCCCAGATTATTGATGATCCTTAGGTGGTGCATGTTGAATCTGAGATCAATTCATATGGCACGTCCATGCCTTTTAGTCCAGTGGAGCTTGATTATTAGGCTATCCACCTTGCTTCTTCATTTGATGAGTCTCGTGATGCCATCCTGGTACCACCTGATTATTTCTTCTCACCTTCTTAGATTATTGGTCGTCCTTCCTCTTGTGACTTTCTCGACTTCTTGTTATCATCCGATAAAGTTATTTGAGAAGTCATGTCTATCTCTGACCGTCCTTAGGGATCCCTTCATTATTGATCTTTGTTCCTCCCCAACTTCGCGGTTTGTATGAGTCTCATCAAATCCTGAATTCCTATGGCATTTCCAATCCTTCCTCACATTTTCAATGGATTTTTTCCATTTCTTTGGAAGGGAACCTCACAAACATTTCTTCTACCATTCTAATCAATATTCCCATGAAACCAGGTGTCATGGAAAATATCTTTATTAGGGTCAATTACACTCCCTCTAAGGTTGCCACTTCTACTGCCCTTTTCAAACAATTTTGCGATGTTTTTACATGGTCTTACGAAGAAATGCCTAGCATCAATCCATGAATCATCTAACATGAAATTAAAACATATCCTAGAGCCAAACCTATTCGGAAAGGAGCTTCGACCAGTTAACCCACTTAAAGCTGCAACCATTAAAGTTGAGGTTCAAAAACTTCTTGATGTTTGTTTTATATATCATGTCCCTTTGACGGAATGGGTTTCTAATATTGTTCTCGTTGATAAAAAAACAAGGAACTATTCACGTTTGTGTGGATTACCATGATCTGAATTTGGTCTATCCTAAGGATAATTATCCTACACCATTTATAGACTAGATGCTTGATTCCTATGCCGATAACGCTATATTTTCCTTTATGGATGGTTTCTCCAACTATAACCAGATCGAAATTAAACCAGAATACCAACACAACACTGCTTTTATCTGTTCTCGGGGTGCATTCGCCTATCGTAAATTACCTTTTTAGTCTTAAAAATGTCAGGGCTAAATTCCAGCGGGCCATGTCTTATGTGTTTCATGATATTAAACACATCATTGAAGTGTATCTTGATGATATTACTACATGTTCTTTTCTTCGTGGGGACCATCCTTCCCACCTTCAAGAATTATTTCTTCGATGTCGTTTTTAAAAAATTCGGCTTAATCCACATAAATGTGTCTTTTGCGTATGATTTTGGAAAGTGCTAGGATTCATCATATCTCAAGAAGGATCTGTGTGGATCCTTCTAAAGTTAAGGTGATTATTAATCTTCCTCCTCCTCATATAGTCCGCTAGCTTCAAATATTTTAGGGAAAATCCATTTTTTACACCGTTTAATTGCTAACTATTCCCACAATTCCTATGGTTTCATGCATTTGTTGAAGAAAGGAGTTCCTTTTCTCTAGGACGACCAAGCCCAACATTCTTTTGACGATCTCAAACAGGCTTTTATGTCATCCCCTTTGTTGATCCCTCCTGACTTCAACTGAGACTTCTTGTTATATCTCATCACTTCTGAATCCTCATTAGGCATGGTTCTCATTCAATAGGATGACATGCGCAATGAAAATACCATTTATTACCTTATAAAAGGTTTGATCAGTCCTGAGCTTCATTATTCCCATATTGAGAAGTTGGTCCTTGATGCAATGTTTTTTGTACAACATTTGAGGCATTACATTCTATTGAAAAAGACTAAATTTATTTCTCACTCCAACCCCATGAAACACATCCTTATTCATCAAATCATAGGGCGGGGAATACTCCAAATGGATTTTCATCCTTTAGGAGTTTGATCTGGAGTTTTCCGGTACTAAAATTAAGAAATACCTAGACTTCTTTGAGCTTCTTGTTGAATTTCCTCTAGCTGATGAGGAAATTGTGGCCTTGGATCCTCTGCCTGACAAATCCTTGTTCCTTATTATAAATTCTAACCATTGTTATGGATACATCCTTATCTATCTCCAAACCCAACGCTTTTAACCCGAATTGTCTCCTGACAATCATCGGCATATATGCCATCAATCCCCACACTATCTTATTATTGATGATACTCTTTACCGTCATGGTGTAGATATTTTCCTACGTTAATGTCTTACCCATGTTGAAGTTGAACGTGTTTAAAATTATTGCCATGTTGAGGCATGTGGTGGTCATTTTTTTGGGCATGCCACAGCTCAAAAAAATATTGTGCGTGAATTACTTTGACAAATTCAAAGATGTTTCATTGAAAGCACCATTTTTGTTGAAATGTAAACAGCAAGGAGTTGTTTCTTCGTGATCTATTGTCTGATAGATCACCAGACAGACACAACCACAACTAAGAAGATATAAAAGATCCTTAATTCCACATGATTCACAAGAAACATAAAATTGGATTTACGCTATGAGGAAGAGAAGAGTACCTTGCCTCCTCACAGTTTGGGGATAGATCTCGAGTTCATAGTAGAATTATTGCACCCCATACGAGCGATCTACCTGATTCACTTCTGATCTCAACACTTGCACACAATCACAAAAATTTAAGGACGACACTAGATCTTTCTCGGGAGATCCTTAGATAAACAATGATAACATAAACCAATCACAAGATCTGTACCACAATAATGTAAGGGAGAGAACATAGATATTTATTAATCTCATAAAGATGATACAATGCTTATATACCTTTGCTCCAGCATCTCATCTCCACAATCCCGCAGAGTTTCCCCACTAGATCCAATGAATGAGCATGAAGAGCACTCACATAAGACTCAGAACTCGTAATCTCTCAATGTGGTAGAAAAATGACAGCATGAGATCAATATATCAGCTCATCAAAAGATTGGCTCTCCAAAACTAGCTCTCCAAAAATTACAAAGCTCTCGCCCTATAGTTTGGATACACTCCTCCACACCCTTTCCTCTTGGTGAGATTATATAGCTTCATTCTATCCTTTCGGAGATTGTATCTAGACACCTAGGGGCTTGAGAAGTTAGGAAAATTCTACAATAATGGACCCCTAGCCAACTCATACATAAGTGGGTCAAGTTGATCTCCTTGGGAACGAGAAACTCTAGAAACCTTTTTCATAATTATGACATTTTTCTAAATTATCTCAATTATGAAATAATTATTATCTCATAATTATAATATTTTGGAAAAACAAATATGAGAACTTGCTCAATTATGTAATTTCACCCTTTTATCATTGGGTAATTCTCACATAAGTAAAATAAAAGGTGAAAATTGATGCATTTTAGCCAAAAAACTGAGGTAAGTTGATATTGGGTTTCTCTCACTATAATGGAGTGGAAAATAGGGTTATAACATATGCCCCCTAATGTATGAGGTCAGGATGAGAAGTTGATGGCCGAAATACATTATGAAAAAACTCAGAGGTTGCAACGACAGTCGAGAAACAAAGCCAAGGATGCGGATCGAAATAAAATGGAGCTAAAGTCTGAACTATGCTGATAAAATCCCCGAGGTGAGCATACAAATTCTCGGTCATAAGATAATACTTAAAATAGCTGCCAAAAAATACATTTTGGCTCCATGATATAAAGGACTAGGACATGGCCACAATAGACATACACATTGGATCCATGTGACTCAATGAAAAGAGCATAGTCACTAAGCAATAAAATCGTGGATTTGTGTCACAGTATACATCAGCAGGACTCTAGACACATGAAAGATAGATAAGTTTCCCAGATAGCCCCCAAAGTACATAAATGAAACGTAACTCCAACGCAACCTGGGAAGGATGTCATATAGGAGTGAGATGTCCCTAACCCAGGGTCTTCGACATAACCCCGATGGTAAGAATATACTCATGTGAATATATGAGTTGAAGTTGAGCAATGGTAGAAACCACTTGATTACCATCCAATGAGGTAAACCAGTATCAAGCGCGAAGGAATCCACCAATGAGGAAAATAGACCCCAAGGTACATAGTACAATCCACTAAGTGTGAATAGATAAGTTGATGTCGAACACCAGTGAACTCGACCAATCGTTACCCAATGATGTGAATCCAATGTTGATCATGAGGAAGCCTACCATTGAGGTCTGCAAGCTCCAAGGTACTACCGCTTCCTAGATCAATCTCATATATAATGAGTTGAAGTCGATAAGAGAATATCCGTTGAAGGAGGGAATTAATGTATCACCCATCAATCAACGTGGACCATACTAGGATGATGTGATGTATAAATGAATTCATGAAGCGATGAAATACAACTAACACAGAGATGGCCAACTCAAAAAGGTCAGCAAGCTACTGCAGATGGTCAACATAGGCTGAGACTTCCCTTAAACACATAACAGCACGACACAAGAGTGACTTGGCATGATGGCTAAATGAGCACCATGTAATACCATGCAACGACACAAGAGGCATTGAGGCATGCTCAAAATTACTGGAAGAGTAACCAGCCGGAGGAGTAAAGAGACTCATATGGATGGCACGGCTCTTAGGCAAGATAAAACCCAACTATAACATAATGAGACAAACAGGTGTTATGTTCAAGGGTGACGCAATTAACGCTGCTAATGGATGAAAAATGAAGATAGATGATCCCTCCCTTCTCTTTTTTATAAGTTCCTTTGTCATAAATTTGTCTCCCAAGCCCGAAAAAGAGATAAAAGTATACAAGGGGGAACCTCCTAGCCACAGTATACTAGGGTATTCCTTTTTCATAACTAGTCTATCCCAGTCCAAAAAAGTATTAAACATATACTCGGTAGACGACACTTCAAGCAATTTAACGAGTGTTAAGTAGACAAATTCACTCGGCAATATTGTCTAAGTTAAGGAGTCTGAAAAGAGCTTAAGGGAGACTCCTCCTAGAGGAACAAGCGGTATAAAGGGAATAAATTGATTCGAGTAATGGTGGAACTACTCATGACATAAGGTGGACACGAGGCTAGCTAATAAGACCACTCATCACAGCGATTCCTCCAGGAAAGGACAAAACTGATGCAAGGGCATTAGATTCAGAAAATACTTTGTATTTTGTTAAACTTAGGGGGTCTTATGTTTTTGAGAAAATATTAATTTTATGTAAATATTAATGAGATTTTTGAGTGATTTTAATTAATTATTGTGAGGATTTGTTAATTTTCCCAAATGATTTGGAGAACATGAGAGAAATTAGATTTGAGATATCTAAGAATTAATTATGAAGCCTAAGTTAGATTTGGTTTCAAGATTTTAGGGATAAAATCTAGATTGTAGGGGTGTTGAGATATTTGAGGACTTTGTTGAGATATTAAAGGGATTTGAACCTAAATTGGTTCATCCAAATTTGTATAAATTAATAAGCCTTAAAGGAAAAATAGATCAGGAATTAGTGTGGTTTGGGCAACAGAGTTTTGTGAGTCTACGGGCAATTGTAAGAAGGGCCAATAATTTGAAAATCAGGCCAAGAAGGAAGATTTCCATGTAAGGTTTGCATGATTAATGAAAGAATTTTATTTTTGAGTTAATTTCCATTATATGGTTATGAGATTGTTGTGTTATGAATTCGAATGCAATTGAATGAATCGAATTTTGTGTAAAGGACTGGTGGTTCAATTTGAATAATCAATGTTGATCTTATTAAAACCACAATGCATAATTGTTGAATGTAAAAGGCGTTGAATCGGGCGTTGAATCTTTTCGTGAATGGTTGTTTTTTCCAAATGTATTTGAGTCCACGGTTTTGGGTATAGAGTTCAAGCCTGTGTAGCGATTCTGATCTTTTTGGAAATCCATTATCTATTGATATAGATCTGTGCTAAGAATTGGGGCTTCGATACCAAGAAACGAATGTGGATGAAGCTGTGAACAGAAAGTGAGCCTTCGAATTAGAGAAGTGAAGGACGGAGGTTTTTTTAAAACCCATCTGAATTATTGAACCAAGGAAACAGCTACCATGGATCCAATGGATCAATGACTGAGATAAAAAGGCAAGTCGAAGTTGAAGACAGAATCTTGAATGTGTTTGACATCTTGTGTGAAGGGTTCTCCTCATGTATCTAAATTTGAATCCTCTATATACGAATTTGAATGTATATTGGTTCTGTGTATAAGAACTTGGAAGGACCGAGAAGTTGGGTTGCCAAAGAGCGTCAATCACAATTGTTGTACTCAAGAAGTGGTCGAAGGTTCTGTTCTCCAAATGAATTGGTCGAAAGCTCCGCGCCCGAATCATGAGAACAACGATGTCAAATGCAAGCTGATTAATAAATTGACACATAACTAAAGCTCGAAAATCATATATGGGTTAAATGGTGTTGATGTATTACATGCTGCACGTTAGAAGCCGCACAAACTGACTATGTTATGAGTTTGATGTGTGGTGTAGGTGTAAAAGAGGTGCATAATACAATGAGCAGTGCAGCGATGTGAATCGATGGCTTGTTTAAGCACGAATGTCCCAGATTTAAGAATGGCGGAAGTGTGCGTTTGGAATGGAACAACACTCTATATTAAAAAATGTCGATTTTGATATTCTTGAAGGGAGAGTATGGTAAGCGTTCATTAGTAATTGTTTATTATTGAATGCATGGGGGCCAAACATGATTATTGGATGTGTTGGTTTAGTTATGAAGTTGAGTTTTAATTAACCGATTCAACTTTTGAATTTTGAGGTGTGATAAAACCAATGGGGTTTAATTAAATTCTTTTATAAGACTTTTTAAAAGGTTTACATTTGTGAAACAAACCTGGGTATGGAAGTTGTTTGGTAGTTAAATGAAATCTAGATTATGGTTTTATAACCATGTATTTAAAAGGTGAAGAAATCTTCTTGAAGGTTTAATGTATGAGCTTCCGCATGAGTTAATTGAATTTTGGGTTGTATTGAAGTATGGTTTTCATAAGCCATAAAAATTTGTGAACAGATACTATAAGCTTCCGCATGTAAATTGTGAAATTTCCCAGACTTAGAGTCTTATTTGGGGCAAAGATTTGGAGATGCGTTTTTATATGCATGAGAGTGGTGAGAATGTGGGTTTGGTAGGGCGACCTACCATCAAAAACGCCAAGTGAGTGCAGATGATAGGTTGGGAAAATGATGATGATGGGAGACACAAACCAAGGCTCCAACTGCATAAGTAGGTTGATAAAAGGTGGAAATCAAAAGTGTTAAAGAGTGGAATCTTCTTGGGGAATGGCTAGAAAAGAGACAAAGAAGAGGACATGAAGCTAAAATTTGAAGTGATGGCAGGTTAGAAGGAGGGATTCCGAGAGGGATAAAAAATGACTGCATGGACACCAATTTGGCAAGAGGGTGCTAGCTATGGTATCCATGAGCGAGTAAGTTCTACCTACAGGCTACGACATGCATATAGGAAGTGGTGAAAGTTTCAACATGATGGGGTCGGACCTAAGGCATAAAAATAGTACTAACATTCAAAATGAGAAAATCGATGAAAATGACCTACCCCTATATTCCAGTAAAGGATACGTACCTAAGGTCCAATGGACGTCGCAATAGAACCACCACACTATCCTATAAAAACCATCTAAAAATATTAGATCCATGGTTAAATCACATAATTAAATAAATAATCATGGATGAGGGAAAAACAAGACCTATATTTTTGGTTTTTTGGATTTTTGGCATAAATAAGGCATTATAAATAATCACATCACACACGAAACCAAAAAAGGAATAAAGCATCACACTCTTATGTACAATATGTACAATCACAACTTAGTTGGGTAGGTCACGCTATGATGTGCCCACAACCGGGCACATGCCAAGGGTTTCTATACACAAACTTATGGGAAGAAGATGCCATATGGTTCACCGATGTAAAGCCATGCCAAATGAAGTCAAATTGGCCCATCCAAAGAGGTTGACCATGCCAAGGACAATCTAACATAGTCATACTTTCAAAACTTCCCTGTGGAAATAAAGGAGGATCAAGACATAGTGGAGGTACAAGACACTAGTCAACAGGTGGTGAGGAGTTGGATGATTCAGTGGCAAGATCGATATCCGAAACCCAATACTTGACTTGGACCATGGGTGTAAGTTATAGGAAAGCCGAGGAGATTCCCCCTAGGTTGATTCAAGGTTTAATATGTCGAGTTCTACATGTTCCAAATCCGGGAGATTAAAGGCAGAAAGAGGCGTAACTATTGAAATTCAACAGAAAATTCACACACACTAGTGTGGGATCCTAGGTCAAGTGAGGCATTTTAGTGACAAATTAGTCAGAAAGTGTGCAACCAATTTTTAAATAAATTGGAAAATAAATTGTAATCTTATCTCATAAAAAATTGTAATAGTTAACTAAGTGTGATAGACTTAGTTAGCTCAAGAATTTTGAGTTTAGGGTCAAAGGATAGGCATGTAGAGTGATTCTATTATTAACAGGGTCCAGTTGCAGTTATATCAATCGTGTGGTGTGAGTGTGATCAGTTAACTCACATTAATTGAGTTAAAATCAATTTAACTATTTCTAGTTGTTTTATGATCTAGTGGAAGATCAAGTGAATTAAAATAGATTTAATTCACAAGTAGTGATCTACCAAGTAACCAATGATTCACTATTAATAGTTGCATGCATGTCAATTCTGATGGAGACCCAGTTGAGACAAAGGTTTAAGGAAAGTAAACTATCAGTTGTATTTTTAGAAAACTGCCCAGGTGCAATTCTAAAACCACAGGAAGCCCGTGATGGATTATGCAATGAAGGAAGGTTGAATTCAATATTTAATAGGGTTTTATTTCTCTAGGGCTTGTTTGAGCAAGGCAAGCCGTGGGTAGGCAGGAAATTGGCTATGTGTTTGCCCAATTTTTCCTAGATCAGTGTGAAGCAATTGGTAGAGTGTATGAGGTTGTGGTGAGCACACATGCATTTTATTGTTTCATGATTCCTTGGTTGATTATACAATAAATATGGAGGGGTTTTTAGCAGTTTCTTTTCCCGAGAAAGCCTTGCATTGTGCGATTGATCTACTTCTTTCTCTTACTTGCATGTGATTGAGCGATCATGATTTATATTCCGCAAATATTGTACAAGGATTCAGTATCTTGTTTTAGTACATTGCATGATTAGCTTGAATCCAATTGCATAATTTCTACATGGTATCAGAGTGCTAGAAATCACAATAGTGGAGAAGAAATTGAGTTCGTGTTGAATAGTATTCAAATTTGTAGATACTTTCTTTGGAGCTAGAAGTGGATCAAGATGCATTTCAATTTCTTGAGACTCGAATATTCACTCAAGGGAATTTTGAATTATATTGCATGGAAGGACAGGATGGAGGTAGTGTTCGAGGACAATGGGTTGAAAGAATTCATAGATAATGATATTCCCAAGCCCGCAGCAGCAGATGCCCAACTTCTTGATGCATGGCAAAAGAAGGTAGAAAAGGCAAGGAGGATATTATTAGAGGGGAGTTCGAGATCATATTGTCTTGAGTATCCATGGAAAGGCAACTCCATATGCTATGTGGAAGGCCTTGAAAGATCTGTTTCAAAGCATCAGTGAACACAAAAAATTGGCACTCAAGGACAAGCTAAGAAAAATCAAAATGGAGAAGGGCAACACAATCCAAAAATACTTGACCAAGTTCACTCAATTTTGAGATGAGCTTTGAAGTGTTTGTATTAATGTAGCTTATGATGACTTGGTGAGCCTAGAACTTCTAGGCCTTCCCAAGAGCTAGCATAGTTACGAGGACTCTGTGAATGGGAGGGAGAAGTTACTAGATTGGGAGCGACTATGGTCAGATTTGATACAAGAAGAGTTTCGACAGAATACAGGGATGGATCCTCATCCAAGACTGATGATGAGGAAAATTGTGCCTTGGTTGGTAAGCTAAATAAGGGGAATGTGAAAAAGTCCTATTCAAAATATGAGATCAACAAAGAAGGCAAGAAGCGTGACATTTCAAATTTGAAATGTTTTCACTATCATGATCATGGACAATATGCCACAAATTGTCCACAAAAGAATAATAACAACAAGAAGGCTCTGAGAGATGCACCAGGTGAAGCTTTGGCCTCACAGTTTGAGTTGGACTTCTCTCTCATCGCATGCATGGCATCAACTGTGATGGGTTCTATGTGGTACTTGAATAGTGGAGCATCTTTCCACATGACGGGAAACAAATAACTCTTTAGTAGCTTGGGTGAGAAGGATCTTCATATGCACATTGAGATGGGTGATGGCAGGAGGTATAGTGCTATCGGGATTGGTATAGTTACTTTCCAGAGACAGTCAGGTAAACCTTTCATATTAATGAAATGAAGTGTTATTTCTGCTGCATCTCTGTATTTATGTTTATATGTTTATTCTGTTGCGTTCCTGCATAAATCCGGAATGATCCAGGTCGATATTGGTGGTCACCCGCCTATTCCACTTGGGGCTCCACCATTGTCTATTTCAGTTTTTCAGTTTCGGCACAGTTTACTATTTTTAGCAGTTTTTCGGGTCCTAAACTGATCCGGATTTATGCAAGAACGCAACAGAATAAACATATAAACATAAATACAGAGATGCAGCGGAAATAACACTTCATTTCATTAATATCAAAGAACTGAAATTTGCTTACAGACAGAATGGAAATAAAACTAGCTAGGGCGCTGGTAGCTATCTCTGAGAAGAGATGTGGCGACTACAGGCCTCTGAACTGTGTTACAATGAGGCTCGAGGGCCTATTTATCATTTAGAAACAATGGGAAATCCTAAACAGCCAAAACCCTAACCCTAGGAGATGAAGCGCCAAAACTATGGGCCCCGTTTGGGTAAATTGGTGTTTCAACTTCCCAGGGGCGTAACTTTGGCATACGATCTCCGTTTGACGCGTACCATACCTCGTTAGAAAGATCTATCCGAGGACTACAAATTTGGAATGAGCAACATCAATCCATGGACCCATGTTGCTCTCTGTTTTCCCAAAAAACGTCGTTTAGGGCTTCAAAACGGCTCCGGAAGTTTAGGACCCGAAAAACTGCTAAAAATAGTAAACTGTGCCGAAACTGAAAAACTGAAATAGACAATGGTGGAGCCCCAAGTGGAATAGGCCGGTGACCACCAATATCCACCTGGATCATTCCTCCCCCCTTAGGAAGCAATGGTCCCCATTGCGTTAAGTTCCTCCATGAGATGAGGAAATTTCTGCCGAACTTGGTCCCTGGTGAACCACTTTCCTTGGTGCAGGAGTTGGCCAGCTTTGACAACCCGATACAGTTGGATCTGCTGTTGACGAGTGTTCTTGATTTGCATGTCCATGATACAATCTGTGGTGGCCCGTTCCATGCAGTCTGGGTTTAACTCTGTTGGTGTGAGTTGTTCTGCAATGTCCGAGGTGTCCAGTAGAGGTGGGAAGTAAGGACGAAGGCGATCCACATTGAAGACTGGGTGCAGACCAAGGAATGGTGGAATACCGAGCTCGAATGCATTGTTCCCTACAGCCTTGGTGATGGTGTACGACCCGTATCGGAGCGGGCGAAGCTTGCGGTGGGGTCCAGTGAGGCGCTCCTTCTGCAAATGTAGCCATACTTTGTCACCCACCTCGAAGTTGTGTGGCACCCGGTGTTGATCATGGCGTTGCTTGTACTTGGCATTGGCTCTGTCCAATATATCATGAACCTGTTGGCGGATGTGTTGAATGCGCTCGATGAAGCTACTGGCTTTGTCAACTTCAGACTCGACATGAGCTGAATTGGCCTGAGCAGCTGCAAATGGCATGGCTACGTCAATGGGACATAGTGGCTGGAATCCCAAGCCCACCTGAAAGGGGCTATGGCCGATTGAACCGTGGAGAGCCCGATTATAACTATGTTGTACATAAGGGAGGCTCTCGTCCCATGTGCGTGGATGCTTTGAATTGTACATGCGCAGAATGTGTACAATCATTCCGTTGACGACCTCTGTCTGGCCATCTGTTTGGGGATGGAAAGCTGTGGACTTGGTGAGCTTGGTATCCAACATCGACCAGAGGCTGGACCAAAATGTGCTGAGGAACCTGCTATCCCGATCTGATATGATAGACTGTGGGATCCCAAAGTGCACCCAAACTCGTTCAAAGAAGAGTTTAGCAGTGGCTTCTGCTGTGATATTCTTCTTGCAGGCCGCCATAATGGCCATCTTCGAGAATCTGTCGACGACCACAAAAACACAGTCATTTCCCTGCTTAGTAGAAGGCAGGCCCCACATGTAATCCATGGAGATGGATTCCCAAGGTCGACTAGGGGTAGGTAGAGGAGTATATAGGCCTTGCTTCTTGATGGTCGGTTTGGCAATGGCACAAGCAGTGCAGGATCTGATGTGCTTCTCGACATCCTTTCGAAGGTTCGGCCAATAGAAATACTTCTGCAGGATTGCTACCGTTTTCTCGACCCCGAAATGCCCAGCGACTCGACTGTACTGTGCTTCCCATATCATCTTGGCACGCTCGCTTGAAGGAACACAAAGGTGTCCCATGTGACATAAAAGTGCATCTTGGAGGTGAAAATTTGGAACTTGCGTACCCCCCAAGAGTGCCTTGTAAGTTTGGCCGAATTCTAGGTCACTCTCATAGAGAAGCGGCCAATCAGAAGTCTCGTGCCCACAAGAGTTGAGCACAGTGGTGAGCGCCACGATCGGTGGTCGGCTGAGGCAGTCTGCAACATGATTGGTGCTACCCTTCTTATACTTGATGTTCAAATGAAACTGTTGCAGATATGTAGACCACTTCCGATGGCGATCATTCTGCAACTTCCCTTGTGTCTGTATGAACTGCAGGGGCCTGTGGTCTGTGTGGATGATTGTTTCCTTCCCCAAAATGTAATGCTTCCATTGTCGACAAGCTTGCACAATGGAGTACATTTCTTTGTCATATGTGGGGTACTTGCGAACTGTGTCAGACAATGTCTCACCGTGAAATGCCACTGGATGTCCCTGTTGAGTAAGAACTGCCCCAATAGCATAGTCAGAGGCATCTGTCTCGATCTCAAATGGCTGTTGCAAGTCTGGTAAAGTGAGCACTGGGGCAGAACAGAGGCGGTTTTTCAGTTCTGTGAACGCCTTCTGTTGAGGTTCCGACCAAAATAAAATTTTCTCTCGCTCCTCCCTTGGTGACTTGACTCAAGGGCCAAGTGATATGAGAGAATCCCAACACGAACCTCTGATAGAAATTAGCAAGACCCAGAAAGCTGCGAAGCTCTGTTATAGTGGTTGGGGCTGGCCAATCCCAAATGACTTGGATCTTGGCCGGATCCACATGCACCCCCCTTTCATCAATAATGTATCCCAGATATTGAACCTGGGTCATGCCAAAAGTGCACTTCTCCAAATTGGCACACAACTTGTGTTGCCGCAGTGTTTGGAGGACTTGTCGGATGTGGTGAAGGTGCTCTTCCCAAGTCCGGCTGAAGATCAGAATATCATCCAAGTACACCACTACAAATGAGTTGGTGAATGGCCGCAAGATGTCATCCATCATCCTCATGAAGGTGGCGGGAGCATTCGTCACCCCGAAAGGCATGACCAGCCATTCGAAAAGGCCTTCCTTGGCTTTGAAGGCAGTCTTCCACACATCGGAGGGTTCAATTGGTACCTGGTGATACCCAGACTTCAGGTCGATCTTGCTGAAATATTTTGCACCTTTGAGTTGGTCCAAAAGGTCATCAATCCATGGGATTGGGTACCTATTCCGAACAGTGATCTTGTTCAGCGCCCGATAGTCAATACAGAGTCTCCACGTCCCATCCTTCTTCTGTACCAACACGATCGGGCTCCCACAGGGCGATGAACTTGGTCTGATGTGACCTTTCTGCAACAGCTCCTGAATCTGCCTCTTGATTTCATCATTCTCTAGAACAGAGTGCTGATAGATCGTTCCATTAGGTAGCGGCGCACCGGGGGTCAAATCAATCGGGTGCTTGACCTGACAGTGCAGAGGAGCCCTTGTGGGTGAGGTGAATATGTCCCCATACTCCTCCACAACCTTATCCATTTGTTGTTGTTGTGCAGAGGAGCCATGTCTGGAGGTCATGGCCACAGTCTTCTTCTTGCCCTCGGAGCGGATCATCAGGAAAACGAATTTCCTAGTTTGGGAAATGAGCTTACTGCATTGTTTTGCAGTAACCAAAGAGATAGCGGCAGGAGGTGGTACCTCTGGTATCCTGTACAACTTATTTCCCAAAGTAACAATAACAGCACGAGGTCGAGACTCATACATAGCATGATGCTTCCACAAGTATGGTTGTCCTAATAATACATCAGAAACATCAATAGGAGCAATGTCACATAATACCTCATCCGTGAAGGGCTTGATGCTACAGGGAAGGCGACACTGCCGGCTGACGCGGAGATCTCGTCCTTGGTGAAGCCACCCGATGGTGTATGGATGTGGGTGAGCTGTGGTCGGCAAGCCCAACCGCTTCACGGCGTCTGCTGAAATGAGGTTCTTTTGGCTCCCATTGTCGACAATGAACTGTACAGGGGAGCCCTTTACCCACATCCGGGAGTGGAAGAGACGTTCCTCCTCCTCTGGATCTTCCGGTTCCTCCTTCTGGACCTTTGTAGTGGCAACAGTGGCGTTGGGCTCCGCATCAATAATCTCTTTCCCTTTTTCATTCCCCTTTTCAGGTTCTGATTCGGAGTCGGAGCATGCATCTGACTCAGAAGCCCTCATCTCGGCCACTAGCGACTGCTTGGCCCGACACTCACTTGTGTTGTGAGTGGAGCTCTTATGGAACTCACACCACTTTCCCGTGTCCTTCTTTGGCTTTGCGGTGTTGTTCTTTTCTTGTGGTTTCGATGAGTTGTCTTTAGCCACCATGCCTTGGCTTGGTCCTTTGTTCTGCAGTTTGGAAGCACCTTTCCCTTGCTTTTGATTCGCAGATCCAAAGTCTCGCTTCTTCTGCTTGAATTTCTGCTCAATCTTGGCAGCATACCGGTATGCCGTACCAAGCGAGGAGATGTCAAGGAACTCCATTTCCTCCTCAATGTATTTGTGCAGACAGCTGCGATACTTTAGCACCAGATGTTTCTCTGAATCTTTGATACCCAACTTTGTGCGCAGGGTATGGAACAGATTCGTCATCTCATGCACATCTTGATCCCTTTGTTGTCGCAGCGTGGTCCATTGTATGTACTTGTCCTCATAGCTCCCCACGGGATAGTACTGTTCCTTGACGGCGTCTCGGAAAGAATTCCAAGTTGGTACGACCGAGAATAGAGAGGGTTCTGTCTGGTCCTTGTTCTCACAGTAGGTTTCCCACCAGTCCTTAACATGGGGGGTAGCTTTGAGGAGTGCAAAAATAATCTTCTCCCGGTCCGAAAAGTCATGAACCGAGAAATATCCTTCTAACAGATTCAACCATCTATCTACGGCATCTGCGTCTATTTGACCCTCAAATATGGGAATGTCAAAATTTACTCGTACCTTAAAAGGAGTCGCGCCTCCAGAGTGGCTGCTGGATGCAGATGCGCCGCCGGTGGGTAGCCGTTGAAGGATCTGAGCAGAGTTATCCATCATCACGTTCCTTTGTCTTTCGAGGGCCTCCTCGAGCAATATTTTGATAGGATCTCCTGCTCCCTCATCTTTCTTTTCGTCCCCCATGGGCGTCCGTCGAGGTTTGCGAGGTTGATCTTGCAAAGGTTCCACCGAGATCGGGCCACAGCTCATATGCAGAGCCTGGGTGGGGACATGGAAAAAGAAAGGATCGAGAAAAAACGGACGCTGCGGTACCAACGATGGGATTTATGCAGGAACGCAACAGAATAAACATATAAACATAAATACAGAGATGCAGCGGAAATAACACTTCATTTCATTAATATCAGAGAACTGAAATTTGCTTACAGACAGAATGGAAATAAAACTAGCTAGGGCGCTGGTAGCTATCTCTGAGAAGAGATGTGGCGGCTACAGGCCTCTGAACTGTGTTACAATGAGGCTCGAGGGCCTATTTATCATTTTGAAACAATGGGAAATCCTAAACAGCCAAAACCCTAACCCTAGGAGATGAAGCGCCAAAACTATGGGCCCCGTTTGGGTAAATTGGTGTTTCAACTTCCTAGGGGCGTAACTTTGGCATACGATCTCCGTTTGACGCGTACCATACCTCATTAGAAAGATCTATCCGAGGACTACAAATTTGGAATGAGCAACATTGGTCCATGGACCCATGTTGCTCTCCGTTTTCCCAAAAAACGTCGTTTATGGCTTCAAAACGGCTCCGGAATTTTAGGACCCGAAAAACCGCTAAAAATAGTAAACTGTGCCGAAACTGAAAAACTAAAATAGACAATGGTGGAGCCCCAAGTGGAATAGGCGGGTGACCACCAATATCCACCTAGATCATACTTGAATAGTGGAGCATCTTTCCACATGACGGGAAACAAATAACTCTTTAGTAGCTTGGGCGAGAAGGATCTTCATATGCACATTGAGATGGGTGATGGCAGGAGGTATAGTGCTATCGGGATTGGTATAGTTACTTTCCAGAGACAGTCAGGTAAACCTTTCATATTAAAATATTTAATGCATGTACCAGGCTTGAAAAAGTATTTACTTTCATTTTCTATGCTGGAGGATCTTGGATATGATATGGTTTTCAGTGAAGGAAAGGTGTTCCTTCCTCACAAAGCCACAAGACAAGTAAAGAAGATTGGGGTTCATGTGAAGAACCTCTACAAACTTGATGCAGATGCATGTGCAAAATTGAGCAGTAAAGCAAGGAAGGTGGTGCGCCGGGATATAGGTGATTTAAGGCACGGGAGATTGGGTCATATACACCACAGTGCTTTGAGGATCATGCAACATACAGGTCTTCCAAAGGGTACTCTTGTGCATATAGACACATGCAAGGGATGTACCATGCATAAGTATACTAAATCCAATATTCATGAGAAGGAGAACCGAGCAATGGCAATCCTTGAGAGAGTTCACTCAGACGTGTGTGGACCATTCTCTACACCTTCCATATCAAAGCACAGGTATTATGTGATTTTAGTTGATAATTTTTCTAGAAAGTGTTGGATCTTCTTTCTGCAGAAGAAATATCAGACTTTCTCCAAGTTTTATGAGTTCAAAGCACTGGTAGATAAAGATACACGAAATAAGGTGAAGGCTCTAAGGAGAGACAATAGTGGTGAGTATATATCTAACGAATTCAAGAAATTATGTGCCAAAGAAGGAATTCGGAGAGAATTGATTGCATCTCATAACCCACAACAGAATGGGGTTGCAGAAAGAAAGAACATAACAATTGTGGGAGCAGCACAAGCTATGTTACATGATCAAGGGATATCGTTTCATCTATGGGCAGAGCATGCAACACAACGGTATTTGTGCATAAACGTAGTCCTCATCGAATCCTTAGCATGACTACCCCAAAGGAGGCTTTTTCAATTAAAAAACCGGATGTTTCGAATTTTAAAATTTTTGGCTCATCTATCTACTTCCATGTGACCAAAGATTCCATGAAGAAGCTAGAACTAGAAACAGAGGTTGGGATATTTATGGGGTACACTGATACTCCCCAAAACTATCGGGTGTATTTTTCGGCTAACGGGATGACAATTGTCAGGAGAGATGTTAAATTTGATGAGGAGAAAGCCATGTGAATGTCCCTTGAGAGGGAGCTTGACTTGCATGTAGATGAGGAACTCTTAGTTCCAAAGGATGAACCTCAGGATGTGGAGCAGCCACAACCAGAGGATCATGGAGTGGTAGAAACCACTCATGCAGATCAATCCACCATAAATGGTATGAAGCACACTAGATAGGCTAACAGATTGATGCAAGATGCGACAGAGCATGTAGGTGCACCTACATCACAGCGCAGGTAGAGAAGGTCCCCACACATGTATACTAGATAAATGACTCTTATGAGCAAGTATATTGTGACAGAACCATCATATTTTGAGGAATAAGTGCAGCATCCAACATGGGTTGATGCCATGGTTGAGGAGTATGACTCCATTATCAGAAACAATGCATGGGAAGTGCTCCAAAGACCAATGGGGAAGTCAGTGGTTGGATCCAGGTGGATCTACAAGGTGAAGTAAGTAGCATATGGGAGTGTGGAGAAATACAAGGCTAGATTTGTGGCCCGAGAATTCTCATAGGTAGAGGGGATTGATTATGAGGAGCCTTTTGCACTAGTTGCAAGGTACTCATCGATTAGATCCATTCTTGCACTTTCAGCGCAAATGGGGTGGTAGATACATAAGATAGACGTAAATACAACCTTTCTCAATGGATTTATTGAGAAAGAAGTGTACATTGAGTAGCCAGAAGGTTTTTAAACCTTTTACAGGGAGCCACATGTGTGCAGGCTCAAGAGAGCATTGTATGGGCTAAAGCAAGCACCTCGTGCTTGGTACACCAGTATTGACAACTATTTCACCGGGTTGGGATTCACAAAGAGTGAAGCGAATGAGAACCTATCATATTGTGGTTGATGGTAAAATTTTGATTATTGTACTTTATGTTGATGATCTTATACTAACAAGTGATGATCATCTCATAACTTCTTGCAAAGAGGATCTTGTAGGAGAGTTTGAGATGAAGAACATGGGGCTCTTGCATTATTTCCTTGGCTTGGAAATATGGCAAAGATATGGGGATCTATTTGTATCTCAAGGAAAGTATGCCAAAGATATTCTAAGGAAGTTCCACATGGAGGGAAGGAGGATGCTACTGTTTACTTCAGGTGAGGTAGTGGATGCTACTGTTTACAGGCAGCTTGTGGGTTCACTTATGTATTTGGTGAACACACAACCAAACATATGTTACGCAGTTAAAAAGCTTAGTGAATATATGGTTAAGCCTACCAAGTTATTTTGGAAGGATGGGAAGCATGTGTTGAGATATCTTAGGGGAACTACAGAGTATGGATTATGGTACAGATGGACAGAGGGAGTGAAGCTTTAAGGCTTCACCGATACAGATTGGGCAGGTAGTCCATCAAATAGGAAGAGCACGTCATGGGGCATCTTCAGCATAGGATCAATGGTAGTTTCTTGGTATAGCAGGAAGCAGAGATCTGTTGCACTTAATTCAACCAAAGCAGAGTACATGGCAGCTAGTTAGGCTTCATGTGAGGCCATCTGGATGAGGAAGATACTTGTTGATTTGTTTGGTCATTAGATGGATCTGACAGTCATACATTGTGATAACCAGAGTTGCATAAAACTCTCAGTTAATCTAGTATTCTATGACAGTTCCAAGCATAATGACATTTGGTACCACCATCTCAGAGATTGTGTTCATAGGCGCATTATGTTGTTGTAGTACATTCCCACGGAGGATCGGGATGAAGATATCTTGACGTAGGCACTTGCGAAGAGCAAATTCAAATACCACAAAGGCAGGATCGGGGTAGCAGATAATCCCTTTCTTGTTGAAAGGGAGTGTTGAAATTCAACAAGAAAATGCACACACAGTGGCGTGGGATCCCAGGTCACACATGAGTGAGGGATTCTAGTGACACATTAGTGAGAAAGTGTTGAACCAATTTTTAAATAAATTGGAAAATAAATTGTAATCTTATCTCATAACAACTTGTAATAGTTAACTAAGTGGGATAGACTTAGTTATATCAAGAATTTCAAGTTGAGGGTCAAAGGATAGGAATTTAGAGTGATTCTATTATTAACAAGGTCCAGTTGCAGTTGTAGCACTAGTGTGGTGTGAGTGTGATCAGTTAACTCACATTAATTGAGTTAAAATCAGTTTAACTATTTCTAACTGTTTGATGAGCTAGTGGAAGATCAAGTGAATTAAAATATATTTAATTAACAAGTAGTGATCTGCCAAGTAGCTGATGAGTCACTACTAATAGTTGCATGCATGTCAATTCTGATGGAGACCCAATTGAGACAAAGGTTTAAGGCAAGTAAATTATCAGCTGTATTTTTAGAAAACTGCCCAGGTGTAGTTATAAAATCACAGGAAGCCCATGATGGATTGCGCAATCAAGGAAGGTTGAATTTCCTATTTAATAGGGATTTATTTCTCTAGGGATTGCGTGAGTAAGGCAGGATGAGGGTAGGTAGGAAATTGGCTATGTGTTTGTCCAATTTTGCCTAGAACAGTGTGGAGCAATTCGTAGAGTGTATGAGGTTTTGGTGAGCACACATGCATTGTATTGTTTCATGATTCCTTGGTTGATTATACAATAAATATAGAAGGGTTTTGAGCAGTTGCTTTCCCCAGGAAAATAGTGTGTTGTGCAATTGATTTACTTCCTTCTCTTACTTGCATGTGATTGAGAGATCATGATTTATATTCCGAAAATATTGTAGAAGAATTCAGTATCTTGTTTTAGCACACTGCATGATCAGATTGAATCCATTGGTGTAATTTCTACATGGTGTCAAAGTTGTGTTAGAGATTTTCTACAGTAACCTCCCTGTGATTATCAATGGATAGATCCATGACCACCAAGTTGACTAACCAAGGAGGCTCATCATCAATGGAGTGACGTGGAATAAGTGGATGGGAGGCTCGTGTGGTCAAAATAACCTAATCATATTCCATATTGGGATGGAGTTTCTGACCAGCATCAGGAGGTATTTATAGGACTACCGAAGAGGCAATATCTTCCACAATAAGTGGCGGAGGGTGCACACTAGATTGATCATCCTCTATAAGGACATGCGACACCACCCACAGAGCAGTGGTAGGAGATGAGGTAGCATTGGTTGGAGGGAGTTGAAGAAACACCCATAGGAGTGGAACCTTTGAAAAGTCCAGCGCCAACACTCTGAAACTGACAATGGGAATTTTGGTCGATGGCATGCAATATTAAAGTTGGTTAATGGTGAAAATATTTCCTTCATGAGGAAAGTAAAGGACACGAAATACAGATGATACCACTATGGTCATGGCATAAAACCAACTACGCCCAAGGAGCAGGTCATAGTCTAAAGGAGCGTCGACGACTTTAACATCGACATGTACCATTTTCTCCCTAATTCAATCGAAAATTTGGGAGGACCCCCTTAAGAATTAAATTGTGACCATCAAATGCTTGGAGAGTGGTATTAGACGTTGCCAGAGTTAGATCGTCAATAGATTTCCAACAAGATATGGACATGACACAGGTGGAAGAGCCCTCATCTACTAGAGTGTGATGGATATTCTTTTGGGAAACTCGCACTATAATCTGGAAAGAAATATGATGGGAAATATGAGGGGCGGATTTATCAACATTGAAAGTGATGACACCAAAGTCAAATAAGTCAATTCCACCAATGACAGACAACAAGGATTTGTGTTGTTGAGGACAACTTTGCAAGACCTCCAAGGCAAACATGGCACAAGGTTCTTGGGAAAGATCTTCAACAATACTATAATGTCGAGTGGCCCAAGAAGAAGAGTTGTGTGTTTTCTTATTTAAAACACCCTTGGGGGGGCGATGGACAAGTTCCATAGGCTTATCAAGAATGAGAGGTCTAGTGGAACTAGGTGGAGCTGGTGAGTCCTTGGAAGGAGAACTCAACTTAGGTGCATCATAGGACTTAGCTCGCATAGTCATGTTAACATCTTCCTTGCACATAAAGATAGTTGAACTGTGAGGGGGATGGGAATATGACCCCTCGTTTCCCCCTTGCGGAGGTTGAGACGGTTGAGAAATCATTTTTTGTTGGGGTTGTGCAGGTAATAGATGAGTTAAAACAATATGCAGTTGAGAAGACGGTGGTGAAAGAAGCTTAGGAACTTCATCCATTCGAGGACAGTCATGAGTGATATGACCACCTTGACAAATTTTACAAGGGAACTTGACTTTACGGTGATGCTCACTGGTTCCCCCTCCCTCAATTTGAGGATTGGGTGTAGACTCTTGGGCAGTTTTATTTTGTTGTTTATTTCTCTTATTATTTTTTTCATTTTACCACCGGTTTGAGAGTTGTTCTTTTTTTGAGTGGAATTCATCGCAATAACATCGGTGGGATTCTTGGGAAGGGGTCGTTTAGCATAGCCATAAGCATTTACTAGGGCTTAATATGTAACAATCAATTTCCCAAGGTTGGTAGTAAGTTGGCTCATGGGATCGGAAATAGACCCAATCAAACCGTTAAAATGTGGGCCAGGAACAGGCTTAGGCAGTTCAATGGACAACCTAGGGGAATTGGGAAAAACTTTGTACAACATACCCAACTATGAATATATGAGATCCAACTTTTAGAAAGCTAGAATAGCTTTCTCCTCAGTGACGCTTTGAAACATGGACACATCTTTGGAAATTTGTGGTTGGAGTGATCTAATGAACCATTTACGAAGAATTTCATTGGGTAACCTGGTTCTTACGAACCCCTTGTGACGACACCACTCATGAATATGATTAGAAATGATTGTGGCGTCAACTTGTTTGGGGTTAGATAAAAGGTAAGAGTCAAGATCATACCGATTTGATAACTGGAAATGTGTCACGAAATTTTTAGCTAGAGAGGCAAAATCACTGTAGGATGCAGTATCTAACTCGATGTACCACTTGGCAGCATCCCCAGTTAACGTTCTTTAGAACAAGCGAAGTTTAACAGAATCATCCACTAACAAATTAGATGAGCACCATAGATGATAGGTGGTAATATGGGTGGATGGATTCTCCGTAGGCTTCCCTTCAAACTTTGGAATATCATATGGTAATTTGGGAGGCATAGGTGGCCACCAAGGATCATGATGAATGGGGTCATTAGTCAATTTAGCCAAATCTGGTAAATCAAGAGAGGATAGAAACAGATTGTCAATTTGACTCAATGGGTCATAGGCAGAAGAAGCCCCTGACCAATTGTGTGGTCCCCCCATAAATGGATTATATGGATGCATTTGTTGGCGGTGAAAAGGGTTCTCCCCAAAAAAAATTTGCTGCGGGCCAACATAACTAGTAGATGGATGTTTCCCCCCAGGGTAAAAACCTCCAGAGAACAATGGAGCCCTAAAAGAATTATTTTTGATGGGGTTTTACCTAGGATGAAAATAAGGACCACTCTGCGCAGTAGGACCAACATAAGGGGAATGACCCAGGTAGGACACGGTACTGGAAGCGTGGTTGCCCCTAGGTAAACTAGCCCCCCCAGTAAAAGTACTAGTAGGTGGCGTCCCTCCAAAGAGAAAACTATACCAATATTGCGACATACTAGAAGCTACATTTCCCTTAGGACGAATAGGGACAATTGATGATCCCCCCACAGATTACCGGAAGTAACCATTCCTAACTGAGGAACAAGAATAGTTGGTTGGGAAAATGACGGTATGTAAATTCCTGGACATGTCGGTTGACTAGGTTGGGTTACCATAGTCGACATAGATTACAGTGTGGGCACAGAAACATTCGGGAAACTGGTGGGAGCCATAGATGAGACTAGCGAAATGCCCCAGGAAGAAGTGAGTGGTGCGGTCAGAGGAGTATGAATAGCCACGCTAAGAGGTGGTAACTTTTTCATGGAAGTCAAGACTGCTTATGCAAATGGTAGTGAAGTATCAAACTCTACCATAGGGTAAATGGTAGATAAAGGCACGTAAGTGTAAGACGATGTAGAACCATTAGGATTGAACTGTAGTAAGGTAGGCCCTGAAGGATCGGTCAAAGGTGGATTGGCAGGAGCGTCAGAGTCATCCACCAACATCTCAATAGAGATCATATCACTATCAGTGGGGCTAGATGCAAATTCAAACATTATGTGATGGTCTAAGTCTCGCGAGCGCCAATAGGCACTCTTTGTGCAAGAGAAATAATTCCACTTTTTTCAAGAAGTAAACCTTGAAGATGACGTGAGCGTTGATGAACAAATTTAGCCATGGTGATAATAAATAAATCACAATTAAGTTAGTGCAAACACCCTAAGGTCAAACTATGGACTCAGACCAAACAACACACTCTAGAAACGTCCTAAGAGATAGCACATGCAAAAATAATACAAAGAAGATGGCGGTGGAATAGTTATACTAGTGACCTACTTCCCAGCCATTTTAGCTACGAACTCGGCACAAGTGCCCCCACAAGATGTGGAACACCCCTCGAGAGGACTAAGAGAATATGACTAATATCTGTCCTAGTTACAGAGAAGATGACCCCGACCCTGCACCTATGTATGAGCCCTAGAAATAAATGCCACTATGTTCACCACGTACAATAACACAACCTGGGGGGATACTCATAGGATAAATCAACACGCAATGGTAGGACACTTAAGCCCAAAAGGGGCCAATACTAAAACCCTCTTAAGATTTACCTCCTAAGTGGTCCCCAAGTGATAAAACATCATTTGTATGTGTGTCAATTCCACCATATCGCGCCACTCAAAACTAAGCGAAATGAGTCATGTCACCCCACTTAGCCCAAGTGTGACCTCGTGCTTAACACTTTCGTGAGGAGGGCTTTCCAAACCGCACTACTAAAAATGGATTTTAATCCCTACCGCAAGCTGCTAAGTTGATTTTTTGGTCTTGGAGTGGTTAACTCACACTCCTACATCCAAGACCCTAACCTAAGCTAGTGTTGGTGTACTACCAATGAAAATTAAAGATGAATCAAGTTGTTTTTATTATCACGTTAATTTTAATGGTTGTTGTTTACACAAGAGGGAAGTGGTGTGAAACTGAAATGGTGTGTAGGACTCTTAGTTAGTCACCCTAATGCAGTTATATGCCATTTTTTCATTTTCAATTCGATGAATGCTAGCTACGAGAGCGCAATATATTATCTAACACACCAATGCTTACTAAGATGCAATTTTCACTAAATATTCATGAATCCAAAATATCCCAAGAATTTAAATTAATGACCCAAAAACATACCAAAAATCAAACCGAGAAAGAGACCAAAACAAGTCTCCCAAGAAAGAATGAAAATCACTCCAAAAGGAAAACAACTAGGGAAAGAAAGGCCAATAAAAAACACTCAAAGAAATCAAAAACGAAATACAAAGAGGAAACAAAATATGGAAATTTCAATCAAGTTAGGTTTGCAGCATAATGGCTCCACTAGGGCCAATGTTCTACACAGGACTAAACTGCACCATAGAGGCAAAGAGGCCTAAACAAGATCTTAAAGAAAGCGATATAATGTGAAAAATCACTTCCAAAATAGCTTGATCAGATGACAGTTGCACAGCCGATCACAACACCATTGTTTTTTACACTAATGAACAAAAATCAAAGATATCACTCAACAAGATGGAATGAAAATGAGAAACAATCCCAAAATCTGAATGTATATGATAAATCGGATCCAAACAAACGTTGAATACAGCCAGCCAAACTAATAATGGAATCAAGAGACCAAACTCAAAACTCAAGCCAAGGCCCTCAATAAAAATATCAAGAAGAAACTCAAGCAATGATAAACAAAGCAAGACCTTGAACAAACCGATCCATATAGATCAGATCAGGAACATAGGATAGTTGATTAGCTACAACAAACAATGGATCCAAATTTGTTTTTAATATATCGGAAATCAATGACAAGTTTGATGCCTAATGAAAGAGAACAAGTCCTCTAAATAGGCACTTAACCTACCCAAAGAAAACTGGTGAAAATAACAGACCTAGACCAAATACAGAAGGTATAGAGTGAGCCTAGACTATAAAAATGCAGAAATAGAGATTTCAGACTGAAGGCAAAGGGTTTCAAAGGGCTAAAAGCCTCAGCTGAGGTTACATAATAGTCTAGACTGGGCTAGTCATGGCCATAGGCTTTCCAGCCAGCGGCTAAGAGGTCCCTCACCACGGGCAAAACCTTACAAGGTCACAGCTAGGGTAAAAAAACTCAGCTAGCAAACTTTAATCGGTCATAAAATCCTCATACGAAGTTCGTTTTTAGTGATTTTTTTTTTTTTGGATTAAATTCCAAGAGAAATTCATATGTATGATTAATTAAATAAAATTATGTACAGAAATTTCCAAAATTTGTTTTTAAATGCATGATCTATTGTTTTTAAAAAGCAACAAATAAAACTCTAGATATAAGATCAACTCAGATCTGAAGAAAAAAGATAATAATCCTGAAAAATAGTTGAAAATAGTCAGAAAAATACAAGGAAACCCAGCAAATAAAAAATAAGAGGATTCGATTAGGATCTAAGGAAAAGTGGACACAAAAGTGATTGTTCTCTCACTAAAAGCACCAGTTCTGTTGCAATGGAAATCACAAGGAGTTGTTGCTTCATGATCTAGTGTCTAATAGATCATCAGACAGACACAGACGTGACTAAGAAGATATTAAAAAATCCTCAATCCCACATGATTCACAAGCATCATGCAATTGGATTTGTGATATGAGGAAGAGAAGATTACCTTGCCTCCTCGTAGTTTGGGGACAAATCTTGAGTTCATAGTAGAATTCTTACACCCCATATGAGCGATCTACCATTTCCGCTCCCAATCTCAACACCTGCACACAATCACAAACATTCAAGGAGGACGAGCGATCTTTCTCGGAATATCGTTAGATAAACAACGATAACATAAAAAAATCAAAAGATCTGAAACACAATCATGTAAGGGAGAGAACATATATCTTCATTAATCTAAAAAATATGATACAACGCTTCTATACCTTCGCTCCAATGTCTCCTCTCCACGATCTAGAAAATTTTACCCACTAGATCCAATGAATGAGCATGAAGAGTACTCACACAAGATTAAGACCTCACATGCTCTCAATGTGGCAGAAAATTGGTAGCATTAGATCAATATCTCAACTCATTAAAAGACTTGCTCTCCAAAACTAGCTCTCCCAAAATGGCAAAGCTCTCACCCAGTGATCTACCTGATCTGCTTCCAATCTCAACACCTTCACACAATCACAAAAATTCAAGGAGGACAAGCAATATTTCTCAGAATGTCGTTAGATAAACAATGATAACGTAAAATAATTAAAATATCTGAAACACAATCATGTAAGGGAGAGAACATAGATATTCATTAATATCAAAAATATGATACAACTCATCTATACCTTCGCTCCAGTGTCTCCTCTCCACGATCTGGCAGAGTTTACCCACTAGATCCAATGAATGAGCATGAAGAGAACTCACACAAGACTAAGACCTCACATGCTCTCAATGTGGTAGAAAAGTGGTAGCACGAGATCAAGATCTCAACTCATCAAAAAACTTGCTCTCCAAAACTAGCTCTCCCAAAATGGCAAAGATATCACCCTATAGTTTGGATACTCTCCTCCACACCCTTTCTTCTTGGTGAGATTATATAGGCTCATTCCATCCTTTGGGAGAATGTATCTAGACACCTAGGGGCTTGAGAAGTTAGGAAACTTCTACAATAATGGACCCCTAACCAACTCATACACAAGTGGGTCAAGTCAGTCTCCTTGGGAATGAGAAACTCTAGAAACCTTTTTCACAATTATGACATTTTCTCAATTATCTCAATTATGAAATAATTGTTATCTCATAATTATAATATTTTGGAAAAAAATTTATGAGAACTTGCTCAATTACTTAATTTCACCCTTTTATCATGGGATAAATATCACATAAGTAAAAGAAAATGTGAAAGGGGATGCATTTTAGCCAAACAACTGAGGTAAGTTGATATTGGTTCTCTCTCACTATAATGGAGTGGAAAATAGGGTTATAACAGGAGTCTCTACGACTTGTTCCTCCCTATAGTCTCTAGCTCCACTCCAGTAAACCAACAATATTCTTTGGTTTTTCTCCTATGGCACTCAATGTTTTTTTAATACTCTTTTTTTTATAAGCAAGTGCCTCCATCTCTTATCCCTCCCACTCCTTGTAACTCAAAACTATCTCCCATACCATATTCCTTGATGCCAAGAATTAATGTGTTAGCAGGTCGCCAAGGTTTTCAAGGCTTTAGGCACCACCCCCCCCCCCTTTTTGGGAGCACACCATATGGTAGAACAATCCATGGCAATCAACATGGAAAATACTCAAACAGATATTCATAGGGAAATCCAAAATGTAGAGTGAGAAGCAAGGGTGGAGAGAATATTTATTTGGGATGTTGAAGTGGAGGAAGACATTGGTAATTGGATTCCTGAAATATATAATATTTGTACTATATGTACTAGATACATTTAGAAAGTAGGCATACATTGGTAGGTAAAAATAATAATGGGTAAGGTTGAATTTGGAAGATCAATAGGAAATATTGCTCAATATCAACAATGTGTAGATACAACCGAGGTAACTCAATGACAAGGCATCAATTCTAGGTAAGAAGATAGTTGATTTGGAATTCTCCAACTCTGAGGAGGACATAGAGGTACCTAATACTATTCAGGTGGATTCTCCATCTAGATAACGGCTTTCTCTTATAATTTTTGTTTTCCATACTAGAAGTAGCAACACTGCAATTCTAGGAGATGATAGTTCCCACTCTTAAAGTAGATTAATAGAAATTTTTCAAACTATCACATTTACATGTTTGTGTGAGATTGTATATATTTTTTAATTAGCCAAAATAAACCATTTTATGTTATTGGTTTTTTTTCCCTAGTGGTAGGCCAATAGCTATAGAGAGATTATTGTGGATTTTAGTTCTAAATTTATATAAATCTTTGTTTATCTTAAAAATAAATAAAAAAGTAATGTGTATGATATTATGTTTATGTGTATAATGTATATAGCAACTATTAAAATATATTTTTTTGTTGTGATTAAAATTATGGTATTGAAAAAATGAAAGCAGAGGAAACACGAATGTGTATAGTTAACTCTAATGAAAATTAATTTAAATAAGAAGTACGAGGGTCTAAGTTTTACTTAACCTAAGACTATAATCTATATTAATACAATTATGATTTTTCATAATTTCCATAGCCTCCCTCAATTTTCTCTTCACTAAACGATCAAAACTAGCCAAGATTTTACCATTATCAATATAAATATTATGCTTGGCCTTATTGGAATTATCAACCAAAGCTGAGGACCTAACATCCTTATGAATAATAACATCCTTATTAACTTTCATATGAACTTGAGAAGACCTCCCAGTCTCACCATTATAGCGAAGGCCATAAGAATGAGCCTAATATGATAAACTACCTTCATGAAGATAGGGTCCCAGAGGGTCTTTTACCAATTTTTGGAAGTTGTTAATAGTATGAGGGAGTCTAAAAAAAAATTATAATCTTCGACCCACTCAAGATTCCAAGAATGTTTTCCAGGATGCATTTAACATAAGGGAGCACCACACTATGTTCTATATTAGGGATCTGTTGACGGTGTTGTACCCGCAAAAATTCAGGGGATATGCCCCATATGAAATTCCAATTACACCTCACACCATTTGGTGTAGGAGTCCAATCTGTATCTACATGTTGGTTGCCAATGAAGTGGGCGATAACGATATGCCTTGGATGCAAATACGCATAGAGTGATGTATGGTGACTTTCGTGAGAGAAAGTGTGTGACCCTGTGGAAATTCAAGTGTGATGCATGAAGGCTCCAACATACGAAGGGAAAATAAGTGAACCCCTTAGAATATTGTAATAGTACGCAACTTGAAAGGAACACACGAGCATAAAGACATCACAATTTAATATGCGAAATAGTTCACAATTTAACAGTGATGAAATAATACAAAAATACACATTCAACAAGATTCATACAAATGAAAATGAAATAGTTCATAAGCATAAGCATAAGTTAAATAACATACATTGAAAATACAACAAAAATATTCCTACTATATTCACAACATATGCATGAAAGCATGTCCGCTATGAGATTTTATTAAAAATGAAAGTTCCAATCATACATACACTATTTATTAACCACTAGCCCCAATAGTGGAATTTGAAGTCAACATCACCTGCTCCTCCAAAGAAGTATACTTCCTCTACGCTACGGAGCAGCCAAGTCTCTCACAAAACTCCCAAGCTCTTTCTAAGTCTGAGCCTAGTGATCAGATTTGGATCATGGACCTAAGTGATATCTCGAAAGTATGTCAAACCTTAGCAACTGGATAGATCTAGTCTTCCTGATTCCGGCGCCGCGAACGGTTCAAAAAATTGACATTATATGAAGAAGTTATCGCGTTTTGAAAAATTCCAGTAAACTTCAATTTCTAGCTTTTGACCAAGTTTGACTGGGTTTTGAATATTAAAAAAAAAAAATATATATATATATATATATATATATATATATATATATATATATATATTTCAGGGAATATTCTTGGAATATTCCTCAAAATATTCTCTTCAAACCAATAGCAGGCTGACAGGTGTCGGATTATGGTTGGACATATGGACTATACGTTGGTAGGAGGGCCAATCATAGGTTGCCACGTGGCCCAGCATGGTGGAATAAAAATTTTGTTGGAGTGGCTGGGGATCGAACCCTGGACCTTGTGCCCACCAACCCCGCATTTTACCACTTGCTCTAACGGAAGTACTTAACCATACTACAGCAATGGTTGTATTTATCGTTGAATGGTTTGTTGTTTGGGGGAGCAGAGGGGCCAGCCCCTCCCTATGTGACCATTGTCCTTAGCCCAAGGGCTTAACACTGACGGAAACCCCGCAACCGTCGTGATTTCGTGTTGTCACATGACAGTTAACAAACTTAACACCGACAGTTATGCTCCAACATTTAATGACCGCAGGGATTTTGGAGGTTGGCATGTGGCCACCCCCTCCCCTTAACCGTTAACTTAAATGTTATTGTTAGTAAACTGGTGGTAAATTTGGAAGTGCACCCAGATTTAGGGTAGTTCCATATTTTAACTGCAATTAAGTGCAGTTTTCCAAAGTTAGTGGAGGATTTATAGGGGACATTGGGGAAAATCAGTTTAGGCTCTATCTTGAGCTAGATTCATCCATTCTGAGAGTGCAAATAGTCAATTTCAACTATCTCAGACATTCCAGACTCATTGGTGAGGGTTGTAGAGACATCAGAGGATTTTTGAGCAGGTTTTTGCTTCATAGAAGTTCTAGGGGCCACTAGGGCCATCAGGGGCCAACAACAGAAAGAGGCTTAGCCAGGGCAACTAGAGGCATTTTCAGTAATCCAATAGTCAATTTTGGATGTTTGAAACACTATAGAACTAATGGTGTGGTTTTAAGAGCCTGTAGAGTACTTTTTAAAGCCTATTTTCTTCAGAGATGTTCCAGGGGCCACCAGGGCCAGCAAGTGCCAGCAGGAGAATGAGGCCTATCCAGAGCAGTCAGTATCCATTCTCAGCAAACCAATAGTCATTTATGAATGTAATGAATCTTATGAATCCAATGGAGGTGCTCCTAGAAGATTTTGAAGACTTTTGAAGGCCGAGATTCTTCAAAGAAGTTTTTAGGGAACCTAGAGCCAGGGGGTGCCACCAGGTGTTGGAGGTGAAACCAGAGCAGCCGGAGGCCAATTTCATCAAACCAATAGTCTATTCTGACTAATTTTGACATTATAAATCCATTTAAGGGATTTTTAGAGTCATTTGGAGACTTCTAGAGCTCAAGGAGCCACAGGGAATTTTTTGGTAACCCAGGGCCATCAGTGGATGGAAGCCTAGATTGGGAAGCCAATACTCATTTTGAGAAAATGATCAGTATATTTTGGAGGTATGATGTGTGTTGGAGATATTAGGTGAGGTTTCAAGGACAAAAAATGACTTCTAGGGAGTTTTTTCCAAAGAATAAGCTCAAGGAAGCTTAAGGTGTTGTGAAACTAGCTCCAAAAAGAGAAGAAAAGAGATATCAACGCCTTAGAAATAAGCCACTTCAAGGGGGCAACCTCCAATACATTACATGAATAAACAATTCTTGGATGATTCAAATTACAAAACAAATTACAAAACCTCCTTTCTATATATAGGATTCCATGGGGCCACAATGTAATCCTAGTGGGGCCACAATGTAATCCTAGCCGACCTAACAATAATAATTTAAGGGCACAATAATAACAATATGGGGGTTACAAGGGTACAATAATAACAATAAGGGGGTTACACTAGCAACAATAAGGGACTATACTAGTAATATAGGGACCTAACATGCCCTCTCCTTCAAAAAAGTTTTGTCCTCAGCAACTTGAGTAGCTGCAGGTGCTTCTACACAATTCAACATCTCTATGAGAATCTGATTGAGAAAAGTTCTCACTTGGCAGATAACTGAAATGATCAATTTTGGTAATTTGGCTCCGGATTCTTGTTTCATTTGGTAGCTTTAGGGGATTCTAATATGTGATTTCCTTCCTCATCAAAGTTCTATGGCAATATTGTTTTGATTGAGACACTCTTGTGTCTTTAAAATAAAACATGAAAAGTAGGTGCCATATTGTGAAAATGATCAAGTGGTATGCCATAGTACCAATATTTTGCAACACCTTGTAAGGACCATAGTAGTTTGGCGATAATTTATTATCCTTCTTAGCTTGCTTGGGGGACATTTGTTTGTATGGTTGTAGCCGTAAAAATACCCAGTCTCCTACATCAAAACTTCTCTCGCTGTGATGTTGATCTTCCTGTTGTTTCATTCGATTTTGTGCCAAATTCAAGTTGTCCTTTAAGAGTTGGAGAACTTCTTGTTGATGCTCGATGTGATCTTCCACTGCTTGAACCTTCAAATTTTCTCTTAAAGATGATGTGATGGATGGTGGATGATATCCATAAAGTGCCATAAATGGGGTCATTTTTGCTGCAGTATGGAAGGAAGTGTTATACCACCATTCGACTAGAGGTAACCACTTGACCCATTGTGTTTGTTTATCAGATACAAAACAACGAATATATCCTTCCAAACATTTATTTACTATCTCAGTTTGACCATCAGATTGAGGATGATAAGATGAGCTATGAGCTAATTGAGTACCCAAACAAGAAAATAACTTCGTCCAAAAATTTCCAGTAAAAATGGGATCTCTGTCGCTCACAATAACCCTTGGGCTTCCATGTAGCTTTTGAATTCTGTCCATAAATGTAGTAGCAACTATACTTGCTTTAAATGGATGAGATAATGCACAAAAGTGTGCATACTTGGTAAGTCTATCAACTACCACCATGATGACACTCTTTCCTTCGGACTTAGGTAAACCTGTGATAAAATCCATTGAAATCTCCTCCAAACGTTGACTTGGAATGGATAAAGGTTGTAGAAGTCCTGGGGTCTTAATTGTTTCCACTTTATTCTGCTGGAAAACCAAACATTCCGCCACAAACTTTCGAATATCAGATTTAAGGCCATCCCAAAAATATTCTTTCTTCACCCTGTGGTAAGTTTTTAAAAATCCTGAGTGTCCTCCTAAAGGAGAAGTGTGCAATTCCAGAAGAATCTTTTGTTTTAGTTGGGAATTCTTACAAAGATATAAGCGATTTTTGTACCATAAGGAATCATTTTTCCAACTAAATGTATCAGATGTACTAGGATCTTGCTGCAACTTTTGAATGAGTGTCCATACATCTTTTTCCTTCTTCCATTCATCTCTTTCTTCGGTTATCCAATCTGGTTGGATAATAGAAATAGCACAAAGCAATGCTTCCACCTCTTCATTCTTTCTTGAGAGTGCATCTGCAACAACATTAAGCTTTCCTTTTTTGTAGATTATTTCAAAGTCATAACCCAACATCTTTGTGACCATTTTTGCTGCTCTTCTGAAGATAGTCTTTGTTCCAAAAAGTGTTTAAGACTATCATGATCAGTTTTTACCTTGAAGTGTCTTCCCATTAGGTAAGTTATCCATTTCTTTAGTGCATGCAGTATTGCTAACATTTCCTTCTCATAAATAGGTTTCTGTAAATACTTTCCTTTGATTGGACGACTTTCAAAAGCAGTGGGTCTTCCTTCCTGCATTAAAACTGCACCAATTCCATTTCCTGAGGCATCACATTCCACAATAAAGGTTTTTGTGAAGTCTGGCGTAGCTAAGACTGGTGCTAGGCACATTGCCTCTTTAAGATGTTCAAAGGCCTTAGTTGCTTCAGGAGTCCATGAAAATGCATCTTTCTTCAATAATGTTCTTAGAGGTGTTGTTATTCTCCCATAATTCTTAACAAGCTTTCGATAATACCATGTTAACTCGAGAAATCCTCACAACTGCTTTATGGTTTTGGGGACTTTACATTCCTTAATGGCTTTAATTTTGTTAGGGTCTACCTTAACACCCTCGTGAGATACAATATGACCCAGATATTCCACCTCTTTTACTCCAAAGAAACATTTGGATGTTTTTGCATATAATTGTTTCTCCTGCAATAGTTTGAGCACACTGTCAACATGTTGAACATGATCCTTCCAAGACCTGTTGTAGATTAGTATATCATCAAAAAATACTAGCACAAATTTTCTAAGGAAGGGTTTGAAAATGGAATTCATCAACCCTTGAAATGTAGAAGGTGCATTGGTAAGGCCAAAAGGCATGACCAAAAATTCATAATGACCCTCATGAGTTTGAAATATTGTTTTTCGGAATATACGCAGTCTTCATTCTAATTTGATGATACCCTGAACGAAGATCCAATTTGGTAAAATAAATTGCTCCATGTAATTCATACAATAATTCATCAATCACAGGAATGGGAAATTTATCTTTAATGGTGAGCTTATTGAGCTCCCTATAATCCAGACATATGTGCCATGATCCATCCTTCTTGTGTACCAATACTACAGGAGCAGAGAAAGAACTTTGACTAGGTTGAATTATACCCGCCTCTAACATTTATGCAATCATACATTCAATTTCGCTCTTTTGGAAATAAGGATATCTATAAGGCCTGATGTTTGGAGGAACACTTCCTGGAATCAAATGAATAGAATGATCATGATCATGAATAGGTGGGAGTCATTTTGGAGTTTCAAAAACCTTGGAATGATTGTCCAAGACTTTTTGGAGATCTGCAGAAATAGATGATTTTGATGTTGGAACTTCTAGTGAGCATAATTGTGCAATTATGCCTCATTTTTCTTTCTTTATAAGCTTTGTCATGACATTAGAGCTTATTATCTTTCCTGACTTCCCTGCAATACCCCGTAATTCAACTTCCTTTCCTTTTGAAAAAAAACTCAAGAAAAGTTCTTGAAAATTAAAATCTACCATCCCCAAAGATTGTAACCATTGTACTCCTAGTACAACATCAGCACCTCCCATAGGAATGGAAAGCATTGGACTATTCAATACATATTCCCCCATGGTTAGCTTGATATTATGGCATTTTCCAGACCAATTTATAGTTCCTCCTTTTGCAACCATCACTTGACATTTTGGTGCTAGGTATAGGAAACAATTCACTTCCTTGGCTACCTTACAATGAATAAAATTATGGGTACTACCTGAATCAATCAACACTATTACCTTTTTCTTCTTGATATGTCCTTATATCTTGAGATTTTGAGGAGTGGTAATTCCTGCCAATGCATTACACGATATGGTCAGACTCATTTCTTCCTCTTCTTGGGTTGGTTCCTGGTGTATACCCACTTCTTGTTAATTTTCTTCTTCCTCTTCACAATCTATGTAAAATAATTTCTTCTCGGTACACTTATGACCTTTAGTGTATTTTCTATCACAACTGTAGCAAAGCCCTTTTGCTCTTTTTTCTTCCAATTGTTGTGGTGTCAACCTTGTAGGTTGTGGAAATCTAGGAGTAGCAACACTTCCTTCTTTATAGAAGTGAGTGGTAGGCTTCCTTGTCACCATAATTTTACATTCAATTTTTCTTGCCAACCTGAATGCCTTTTCCAATGAATCTGGTTCCAAAACGCGAACTTCATGTTGGATGTTATCCTTTAAAGTACCTATGAAGAGATCAATCTCGTGTTCCTCTGGAATATCAGTTACCCTTATATTCAATTTTTGGAAGTCCTCAATGTGCTCCCCCATTAAACCCTTCTGTTTGAGATTTATCAATTGGCTAAAGAAGAAGTTGCTCTTTGTATCCTCATAATGTGCTATCATTTCCTCCGTAAAAATTGACCAAGTGAAATTTTTTTACGGGAGCAAAGCCATCAATACCATACAAATGTATTTTGTTCTAAATGTAAAGTTGCCATGCGTAGCTTTTGTGTGTTTTGCACATTATGGAGATCAAAATATTGCTCCATCTATAGTATCCATGTTACAGGATCCTTTCCATCAAACTTCCTCATATCTAATTTTGGAATATGGTAGTTCTTCCCGCCAACATTAGATTTTATGAAATCACGATTAACATTTATTTTGTTCTCGTCATGAGTTTCCTCTACTATACTTTCACCATTAGGAAACATTTCTTGTATCAATTTTGTCAAACATTCCATGTCTGCTTTTAGATCATTCTTCATGTTTTCCATTGTCTCATCGATCTTAGCTTCCATGTCATCCATCTTAGATTCCATGCCAACTTACATGCCATCTATCTAAGATTCCATGCCATCTATCTTAGATTCCATGCCATTCTTCAAACCATCCATCTTAGATTCCACGCCTTTCTTCAAACCATCCATCTTAGTTTCCATGCTTTTCTTCAAAACTTCCATGTCATTTTTTGTTGCAATTTGCAAGAGTGAAATTTGTTGCACTTGCTCTTGTAATTTTGATATGTCATGTTGTCATTCTTCGTCTTCATGAGTCATAGTAGAGCTTTCTAAAGGGTTAATGGGTGTTGAATTCTTTTTGGGGGGCATTTTAGAATCCAATACTGATATCTATCTTAAAATATGCCTTTGAATCAATTCAAATTGATTCTTCAAACAAGACTTGTGCAATTCGGAAAAAATAAAATAAAATAAAATAAATAAATAAAATAAAATAAAATACACACCTTTACTTGCTTTTGAGGAGCTCAATATTGAAATTGAATTATCTCTATAATTGCAGATCCTCGATATCTTAAATTCAGCCCTGTAGTAGCCCTCTAAAGATTCTTTCAAATGCCACAGATCTGATCTGATTTGGATTCTTCAAGGCAAATTTATGTCCAATCTCCCACAATGACCCAATTTTGCACTGGTTCAGTAGAGCGAACTTGTATGACTTGCCACCTGTCACTGTTTCCTCCTTTGGCTCTGAAATTGATAGAACAAAAACTATAGTCTGTGTACTTGCGGTGACTTTTTACAGCATTCCAATCCGATGCTCAGAGAGAGAGCTATGAAGATTTTCCCACGATCACCTCTTTGAGATGAAATTCAGAAGCCTCAAAAATCCCTAACTTCCACAGATCATATCTTCGAAAATATTGTGAACCAATATATGAAATTTTGCGATGATGTTCCTCAATATTGCAGCTTCGCACTCTAAAAATTTCAGCTTCTGACCCTTCGTAGAAAAAAATTCATTGCGAAAATACCACGATGACCTGTTTAGGTTAAATTCAAGAGCCTACAAAATGACCTAACTTTCACAGATCATATCTCCAAAAATGTTGCGAACCAAGCTCTGAAATTTTGTGACGATGTTCCTCGGGATTTTTTCTTTGCACTCTAAAATTTTCAGATTCTGAACCTTCGTAGAAAAAAAGTTATAGCGAAAATTCCACGATGACCTGTTTGGAGCAGCGAAACCCCAGAATCTCAAAGCTCTCATACCAAATGTTGTGAAACCAGCTCCAAAAAGAGAAGAAAAGAGATGTCAACGCCTTAGAAATAAGCCACTTTGAGGGGGAAACCTCCAATACATTACATGAATGAACAATTCTTGGATGATTCAAATTACAAAACCTCCTTTCTATATACAGGAGTCCATGGGGCCACAATGTAATCCTAGTGGGGCCACAATGTAAGCCTAGCCGACCTAAAAATAATAATTTAAGGGCACCATAATAACAATATGGGGGTTACAAGGGTACAATAATAACAATAATGGGGTTACAATAACAACAATAAGGGACTATACTAGTAATATAGGGACCTAACATAAGGGCACTGTTAGATGAAGTAAAGTCAAAGGAAGCCTAGTTCTTTTTTCAGAGTGATGACAGCCATCACATGGGTATGATGGTATTCTAAACCCATTGGTTCAGTTTAGATAACCATTGGAGTTGATTAATTTACTTGTAAAAGAATTTATACATCATAATCCCAAAGATCCAAGTCAATTTGACAAGAGCTCAAGGAGACATAGCCCACGATATTCGGGTGAACTCCTTTATTGAATTTGTTGTTATGTGTTGATGCTTTGTTTCTGAATTATATGGTTTTTACACATGTTTAATATCAGCAAAAACAAATGGTTTTAAATCACTTAAAAAATTAAAAAACATACACCTGTTTCAAGTATAAATTTCCGCACAAGTCAAGAATACGATAGATCTTTAATTTGTTTAACTGAGTGGGAGGTTCTTGACAAGCATAACAAGTTATCCAACCCATTTTTATATTAGGCTGGTATCAGAGCATAGTTGCTTGCTTGATAGAGCACAAGGTTGCTTGTTGACTTGAAAGGTGTTTAATAGTGCAAAGAATTTTACTGTTTGCAAATTGGCTGTTGCTTGAGTTTTCTAGAGGTGAAGGGAAAGCTACTGTTAGCTAAGTACAGAAGATGAAAAAAAAGGAAGAAGGGATGAAGGAATATTCCTTACCCAAAGGACCTCAATGCAACTCTTGAAGCACAAGAGGGTGTTTGCAAAAGGCTGCTTGAAGAAGAGCTTAACTCTACAGCCATTTTGTTTTGAAGCTTTGTCAATTGTTTTTGAAAGATTTGGAAATGTTGATTAAATTTCTTTTGTTCATTGACATAATGATGACAACTTCCTCAAGTGAGGTTTAAAAACCCTCCTCCTTCACAAGATTCTTCGATGAAGACATGAAGCGAGACTTCTACATGCTGAAGGATATGGTGTAAATTATGTTTGAAGATAGAAGAAAAAGCATTGGACTCTGTGAGAAATTGGTTGCTATAAAGCAGGAGAAAGAAGAAATTATTCAAAGAATGCATGAGATAGAGATGCATCTCCATCAATCCCAAGAGGCCTTAACCAAGAACATGCGTGAAGCAGAGGTAATTCACTCAAATTTGTCTTCATTTTCCTCCTCAGATAGATGTGTTGGTTCATTTGAAAATCACACTAGAGGTGTAGGGTCCAAGTTAATGTTTAAAATGGGCTATGAAGGCCAGGGTTTAGGAAAACATGCACAAGGCATGATTGATCCTATTTTGGTTGAGGAAAGGCCTAAGAAGTTTGGTCTAGGCTATGTTCAATCTTATGGCGAAAACTCTACACCCATGAAGGCATTTGAGGTAACTTCAAAAAGAAATTTTGTCGCAAGTTCTAAACCAAAAACATGTCAATTTTGTTGTCAAGTTGATCGACATTGTTTGAAGCCTATGTTTCAGCAAGATGTGTGTACATGTGCAGCTTATGGCGAAGCTGGAGCCTCTATAAGTTCGTCTCCTCATGAAGGTAAAAAATATGAGCATGCAAAACAACATTTGAGGTATGATTCTTCCCATAGTCAAGTTGATTATGTTTCTGATAAGCATGGAAAATATGCATGCTTGAATGGAAGAAAGAGTTGTTGTTACTATTATGGTCTGTGTAACCATGTTGTTTCAAAATGCTAGAAGAGGATGAAGGCATACAGGAAACAGTTGAAGCGAAGTCAACTTGAAAAGAAGGTGCATAAGACTTGCACACATTGCCAGAAGAAGGGACATTTTGTTTCCCAATGTTGGACATTGCATCCAACTAATCATCCAAAGCACGTGAGGCAAGAGGATAGAAATATTGGCGAAAGTGGAACCAAAGATTCCATCATTGATGTGAGAAAAAATGTTTCACATAAAGAATATTTTCAGCAGCAAAATTCGCCATGGAAGTGGCTTGGTAAGAAGTGGTTTGACTTCTTGACACAATAAGACATACATTCATTTGTACATATGCAAATTTCAGTTATGTATGCATTTAAGTTGGAAACTTATGTTTGTTTGAGCCACCTTGGATCGATGATCAAGGACATGATGTTTAGCTACCTTCTATAAATTTCTCGCCAGAAATTTCTGAGTGAGTTCGAAGAAGACAATTCTTGATAGGAGGATAAGTGCATTCAGGAAGGGAAGTGTTGACTACCTTCGAGTTGTGGTTCAAAGGCACTGATCCATGCAAGGCAAGTGTATGGAGGCTGGAAATTGAGGGTTTTGTACTCTCATCTACTGAACAGATCAAGTAATCAGTCTTTTGGGGTCCAAAAGATTCCCAATGGGGAGGTGTGATCAGATTTCAATCATGGACCTAAGTGATAGCTCAATTTTCCAATTGTTTGAAAGTATGTCAAACCTGAGTGACTGGATAGATCTTGTCTTCCTAATTCCAGCGCCGTGAACGGTTCGAAAAGCCGACACCGTATGAAGAAGTTATCGCATTTTGAAAAGTCCAGTAAACTGCAATTTCTAGCTTTTGACCAAGTTTGAGTGGGTTTTGAATATTCAAAAAAAGAGAATATTCCTAGAATATTCCTCAAAAATCCCTAGAATATTCCTCAAAATATTCCCTTCGGACCAGTAGCAAGCTAACAAGTGTCAAATTATGGTTGGATAGATGGACTGTATGTTGGTAGGAGGGCCAATCATAGGCCACCACACAGCAGGCCCGGAGGCCGCCACGTGGCCCAACATGGTGGAATAAAATTTTTGTTGGAGTGGCTAGGGTTTTAACCTTGGACCTCGTGCCCGCCAGCCCCACATTTTACCACTCGCTCTACCAGAAGAACTTAACCATACTATGGTAATGGTTGTATTTATCATTGAACAGTTTATTATTTGGGGGAGCGGAGGGGCCAGCCCCTCCCTATGTGACCATTTCCCTTAGCCCAAGCGCTTAACACTGACGGAAACCCCCCAACCATCGTGATTTCGTGTTGTCACATGACGGTTAACAAACTTAATGCCGACAGCTTCGCTCCAACGTTTAATGACCGCGGGGATTTCGAGGGTTGGCATGTGGCCACCCCCTCCCCTTAATCGTTAACTTAAATTTTATGGTTAGTAAACTGGCGGTAAATTTGTAAGTGCGCCCATATTTAGGGCAGTTCCCTATTTTAACTACAGTTAAGTGTAGTTCCCCAAAGTTAGTGGGGGATTTTTAGGGGACACTGGGCAAAATCTGTTTAGGCTCTATCTTGAGCTAGATTCGTCCATTCTGAGAGTGAAAATAGTCAATTTCGACTATCTCAGTCATTTAAGACTCAATGGTGAGGGTTGCAGAGCCATCAGAGGACTTTTGAGTAGGTTTTTTCTTTAGAAAAGTTCTAGGGTCCACTAGGGCCATCAGGGGCCAACAAAAGAAAGAGGCTTAGTCAAGGCGGCTAGAGGCATTTCTCAATAATCCAATAGTCAATTTTGGATGTTTCAGAAATTATGGAATTGATGGTGTGGTTCTTAGAGCCTATAGAGGACTTTTGAAGGCTGATTTTCTTCAGATAAGTTCCAGGGGCCACCAGGGCCAGCAAGTGCCAGCAGGAGAATGAGGCCTATCCAGAGCAGCCAGTATCCATTCTCAGCAAAAAAATAGTCATTTCTGACTGTAATGAATCTTATAAATCCAATGGAGGGATTTTCATAAGCTTTTGAAGACTGTTGAAGGCCGAGATTCTTCAGATAATTTTTCAGGGAACCTAGAGCCAAGGGGTGCCACTAGGTGTTGGAGGAAAAACCGGAGCAGTAGGAGGCCAATTTCATCAAACCAATAGTCTATTCTAACTAATTTTGACATTATGAATCCATTGAAATAATTTTCATAGTCATTTGGAGACTTATAGAGCTCAAGAAGCCACAGGGAATTTTTGGGCAGCCCAGGGCCATCGGTGGATGGAGGCCTAGATTGGGAAGCCAGTGCTCATTTTGAGCAAATGATCAATCTATTTTGGAGGTTTGATGTGTGCTGGAGACAATAGGTGAGGTTTAAGGATAGAAAAGGACTTCGAGGGATTTTTTTCCAAATAATAAGCTTAGGGAAGCTTAAGGGCACCGATAGATGAAGTCAAGTCAAAGGAAGCCTAGTTTTGTTTTCAGAGTGATGACAACCATGACAGGGGTATGATGGTATTCTAAAACCATGTTTTCAATTTAGATAACCATTGGAGTTGAGTAATTTACTTGTAAAATAATTTATACATCATAATCCCAAAGAGCCAAGTCAATTTGACAAGAGCTCAAGGAGACGTAGCCCATGATATTTGGGTGAACTCCTTTATTAAATTTGTTTTTATGTGTGATGCTTTGTTGTTGCATTATATGGTTGTTACACAAGTTTAATATCAGAAAAAACAAATGGTCTTAAAGCACTTAAACAATTAAAAAACATACACCTATTTCAAGTATAAATTTCCGCACAAGTCAAGAATAAGATAGATCTTTAATTTGTTTAACTTAGTGGGAGGTTCTTGAAAAGCATAACAAGTTACCCAACCCATTTTCAGATCACCTAGCCAAAATCTTGGCTCCCAAAAGCCCTTTAAATGAGTTATGAGGATATATTTATAACAAAAGGGGGTGACTCCTCACATTCCCCTTTGTGAGTCTTGGAATACCCTCATGACTCTTAAACTTCTTTACAAAATGACTCATTGCATTGCATCATGACTATTCACATTACAATATTGACACTTGGAATTCCACTTTACAAATTAAATATAAATAATATTGCATTTTACACTCATACCCATATAAGACAAAATAGGGTAGAGACAACTTGATAGCCTAACAAGACAAACGCTAGGATGCTTGAGTTTGGGGAAACTCTAGCTCAGCAACTTCCACTTGATGCTTCTTGGTCACATAATAGTGCCAACCTTGGTATTGTTCAATGACATCCCCAAACTGTGTGATGGTGTCTGGTTGGGAGAAAACTCTAGCCTCCATGGCATCCAGGTACAATGATTTGGAACTAGTTTGAACTTCCTTCTAGAGTAGGAGCAACATTGTTCTAAATTGGACATGACCACCAATGTAGTTATACATGTTTTGTCTATTCAGCTCCAAATATTCCTTGGTGGAAATATGTCTAATTTGATCCAAGTACTCTTCGATCTCTTGCTTGACCTGGTTCCTGCTTTTGGCTTCGGTGAGCGATCCAACTCAGATGGGACCTTGTGTGAGTTCACCAAGACATCTAGAATGTTGTATAACCATACATATGAGGCATGAATGCTAGCAATGAATGAGGTGAATTGTTTGTTGTTTTGGATTAAAATTTTTACTCTTGCTTTCACTAGCTTTGCCTGTGGCTTCATTTTCTTTACCAAGTCAAGTGGTGCCCCTTTGTATCGCATTGACCATTCATACACAGTAGTGATGGCATCTTGTACATTCTTGAGATTTTTGAAGAGGTATTTTCTATGTTTTTGCAAGCCATGCAAGCGGAAAACTACCTTATGTATGGTACAAAACTCCTCCTAGAGGTTCTACATGGTATCTCCAAGTTTTGATACTTCACCAAGTATCGATGCTCTCATTTACTCCAAGTAGACCTGTGCGGAAGCTACGTTATGAGCTGTTGCGTTGAGCTATTTTACCTCTTTCCTGAAAACTTGCAAATTATGTGCCAGTTGCTTATCCTTGGCCATCAAATACTAAGTGTTTTATCATATGCACCTGGAAAGGTGAAGTTGGCTTCGCCAATGTAATTAGGATTCTTCTTGGTGTCTGCCACTATCACCCTTTCTCTAATGAATGCAAGCGATGCGATGTCATTCAGAAAGTGCTTCTTACGTGCCTATACAATATTCCTTTGAATTTCATCATATGAAATATTGTACATGTCCATGACCGGATCAATGCCAAGCTTGGTTAAATAATTTTGTCAATTTGTAGATACGTCAAACCTTGTGACATCATTTGCAAATACAAAGGTGTAAAAAAACTGTTGTGTTTCTTCCTTGCATTGCACTTTCATAGTTGATATGGTTTCTTGTACCTTGACGACCTCCAATATATAGAAGTTTGTTTTTCTTGATCATTTTGTGTTTAATACCTCATAATCCATCTCAAAATGTTCAACAAGGCACTCAGCGAGTCAGTTTCACATATATTCCTTCATCTTTACGCTATTGTCAAAGAATATAAGATATCAAGAAAATAAATGATTTTTCACTTATTTTCATAAGTGAATTTTCAAATAGGGTTCATTAGTTTGTAAAAATAATATACCAAATATTTTGATCAATCAGAGATTTCAACACTTGGTCAAACCCATGTAAATGAAATTCGCTACGCTTTTGTTGTAGGTGGTGATTTTCAAGAAGGCGGGCTTGAAATTTGGGAAAAAAAATTATAATAGGTATTTGATGATTCAGGGGTTGTATTCCACCTATTTGAAACATTTAAAAATATGGGATATGGTCATAAGTATGCAAAGGATGAACTTGTTGCATTTTAGCTGCAGGGAATTTGTTGTGTTTTTTACTGTTTTAGCATTTAAATTCAAAATCGATTTCTAACCAAATGGAGATGAATATTGAAAAACCAAAAGAGGCTTTTATCAAACATGAGCGCGAAGAAAAAAAAAAAAAAAACCTTCATTTTGTAATAGGTTTCATAGATTGGAATATTCAAAAGAATATTTACAACCTATTTTTTAGATTACGTCATTTCATGTTTTAGTCGTGATTTTTGGGCTTGGATTCCGAGGAGATGGAGAATAATTTTTTTTAAATGAGAGAGTATTCTCTCAATAACATGCTCATATACAAAAAACATATATCTGTTTTTACACGTGTTACGGTTTGGGAATTACAGGTGTCACTTTGCGACTCGTTTTTCATATTTTTTCCTAGCTAGATTTGTTGACAAAGTTCCAGAATTTTTTGAAATTTGACTTGGTGGACCTCCAACTTGGCATAATTAAATCCAAATTAATTTGGATGATGAAGTTTGAATATTTTCTACCAAATCCCATGATTTTATCTTCAGTTAGCATATTTCTGGTTAGTCAAAAACTAAACCCTAGGTAGTAGGATATGGGCAGATTTTCCAAATATTTTATTCCTAAAGCATTGACTTCTTCCTATCTTTACGAAAAGTATGGATTTAGACTTCCTTAGTTCAATGATGAGATAATTGTATATATTACATGAATTTTAGTGTGCAAAGGGTTGGTTGGTCAGTGTGTGAGAGAGATTTCAATGTCTACAAATTGTAGATCTTTTTTTAGAATAATGACGCTTATGCAAATCAGAAGCACTTGATCTTGATTTTCAAAGATTCGTGTGAATCTTTTATTTATCTATGTTTCTTCTCCCAATGTATGTTTAATTTTACATATCATTCCTTTATATGCAGCATAATTAATATATATATGCATAAGAACTCATCAGGAATTTGATGTTGTGTTTGTGTATTTGATTACTTCTTATATCGCTTGCTTGAGATTTACTTAGGATTCATCCTAGTTAGATGCCCTATGTTTGAAGCATTTATGTCATGTATTCAGTTTAGTATCTATAATGATATTTTTATCAGCATAAGGAATATTTTATTCCTTGCCTCTGAAAGTTAACTCAATCAACCAAGTGTTTTCTTGATTCATTAATCTCTACCCTTGGTGACTCCATGCTCAATGGACGTTTCTCTTCCCTACCACCACACCTATAAACTTTGCAATTTTCAAAAGACATAGACAATTTTCTTCATTGAAACTAGTCTTTAGTGACTGATTTAAAATAGAGATACGTCATTGGGGTTGGAAGGTTTAGTTTCCAATTCTGCAAGTGGTTTGTGGTTACCTATGGGTTTCCTTCCTACAACTAAAGGAAATTACATAGTGCTAACATAGTGGCATCATTGCGGGGGACTGAAAGGTTCCATATTCCTCAAGAAAGAACCATCAAATTTCATATTTTATTACTAATGGTGAATAGTGATGAGACACAATAAGGTCGTGCATTATTCACTGGGCAACATTATTTTCAACAAGATGCAGAATTCCAAGTACCCCTAGCAACTCCACTGGTCAAAGATGAATTCTCAATCCATAGGGTATGCTCCCATGAATTGAGATCACATTATAGGTTTTCCAAATTGCATGCCTCATGTAGATTGGCAAACTTGTCATCCTAGATTCAAATATGGAAAAGGAGATGATGTTTCTCTTCATTTGGTCAAGTTTCACATGCCTGTATGCAAACTAAGGGTTCAATTTCATAAGGACTGCTTGATGATGGTTTTTATGGTATCCTTGGAGGGAAATGCACAATTTATAGTATGAAAACTTGCCAAATGCTTGTTTGTATTCTCTTATTTATTTTCATATAGTATTTTATGAGAGATATAAAGAATATCATCCTTCCTTGTTGTTGGTCAAATGTTGTTGCACACATTTTAAACTTTTTATTGAGCATTTGGAAAGTTTTTATGAAATGATCAATTTATGGATGAAGAGCTTGTAGAGGCTATTCATGAGAACCATTTTAACCATCAAGAAGAATATGTAAAGGTCAGTTGCCATGATAGCCAAAATAATTTCCAGCAAACAGTTGTTTCTTCCTTAGTTGAAAATGAAATTGATCAAGTTTTTAATGATAGAATCCATGTTCTTTCTTCAGAGCTTGTTGATAAAATTCAGCAACCTTTAGTCATTTTAGAAGAACAAGAAACATAAATGACTGAATTATTAAATTTTGAATTAGCTTGAAATTTCCTTGTGTCATTTATTCACGAAAATAGTCAACTTATATATAATGAAGAATCAATCTTACACATGACATTTATGAATTAGAGTTTGGGGGGGACTTTGAAAAGTAGATTATGGTATCAAATTCTCATGAAGATGAAGGTATTATGCATGAAAATAGTGAACCAATTAATGGCAGTTGCATCATAGAGTCACGATTGCAAGGAGATAATAAGCAAGGAGTTATTTCTCTTCTTAAAAATCAAAATTATATTCCTGTTGAATTATGTGAAGGGTTTTTTTAGGAAACTCTGATGTTAAATAATGTGGATGTTGTATTGGAAATATCGCAAGGATGTGCAGAATTTGTCCCTGATGTACATGGAAAGTCTGATGAATATATTGCTCCATTTCTTTTGAAGATAATCCTAAGTCTCTAAAATATTTCTTCCTTCCTCTTTTTGATCATCAAGTAAAAGTAACTAATCATGCTTTTGAAGATTATTTTGTAGTTTTGTTGGAATCATTAAGGGAAGGATATATTTTGTTTTCTCCGATTCAACAAGAGGTAAATTTTCATGTTTTTCAGTATCCCGTGGCTAGTCTATTATAGTCATTAGTGAAGGTAGATTTTGTAGCATTCATGGATAATCGTGATCAGTTTCAGCAGTATTTTGAGTTATCAAATTTTAATTTTTTATTTATTTCTGTAGAATCTGGTTGAGAGCCTCAATCAAGTAGGAATTTACTTGATTGGTTGCATTGGATTTTTTATTTCACATGATCAGACAACTCATGGAACAACTTAGGGTAGGCAGTTGTGCAAATAAGCTCACGGGAATGAGCATTTTTCAATGGTTTTCACTTTTGATTTTCAACAGTGAATTTGCAACAGTTGCAGTTTGGTTTTCACTCCCACTTTCAACCATGGGAAGTAATTTCAGTTTGAGTTTCAGTTTTCATTTGGCTTCTGTTGGAGATCGGGTCATAGGGTGCATGTGTGGTATGGGAACAAGTGGGAAACAACCTAATGGTTTGGCACTTGATCTGTGGTTCTTTGGCACCTCACAGGGAGGATGTCATCCCCATTGGATCCAATGTTAGATTCCTATGCTATAGTAGTCAATTTAAAGCTTTATCATTTAATTTGGTCAGTTTGTAGCTACGTCAAACGTTGTGACATTATTTGCAAATAAAAAGGTGTAAAAATATGTTGTGTTTCTTCCTTGCGCTGCGCTTTCACAGTTGCTATGGTTTATTACACCTTGACGACCTCCAGGTTCTAGAAGTGTTTTTTCTTTTTTCTTTTTTTAATACCTCAAAATTCATCTCAAAATGTTCAAGAGGGCGCTCACCTAGTCAATTTCACATCTATTCCTTCATCGTTTCACTACTGTCAAAGAATATAAGATATGAAGAAAATAAATGATTTTGCACTTATTTTCATAAGTGGAGTTTCAAAGAGGGTTCATGAGTTTTTAAACATCATCTACCAACTATTTTTCTTGGTCATAGATTTAAACACTTGGTTAGACCCATGCAAATGAAATTCATTGCGCTTTGTTGCTGCGTTTTTGTTATAGCTGGTGATTTTCAAGAAGGGAGGTTTGAAATTTGGAAAAGTATATTCTAAAAGGTATTTGATGATTTAGGGGTTGTAATCCACCTTTTTTACACATTCATAAGTATGGGAGATGGTCAGAAGTATGCAAAGGATGAACTTGTTGTGTTTGGCTGCATAGGATTTTTTGTGTTTTTTATTGTTTTAGCATTAATTAAAAATATATTTATGAACAAATGGAAAAGAATATTGAAAAAAATATATATATTTTTTTGTCAAAAACGAGATATATAACAAAAACATCCTTGATTTTTGTAATAGGTGTCACATATTAGAATATTCAAATGAATCTTTACAACCTATTGTTTATATTTCATCATTTCATGTTTTAGTGATGATGTTGGGTTATGGATTTTGAGGAGTTGAAGAATAAATTTAGAAAAATGAGAGCGGTTTCTCTTAATAACAATATAATATACAAAAACCTCTCTCTATTTTTACATAGGTGTTATGGTTTGGTAATTACAGGTGTCACTTTGAGACTCATGTTTCACAATGTTGCCAAGCCAGATTTGTTGAGAGAATTCTATAATTTTTTGAAATTCGACTTGGTGGACCTCGAACTTGGCATTATTGACTCCAAATTAATTTGAATGATGAAGTTTGAATATTTTTCTACCAAATCACGTGATTTTATCTTCAATTATCGTATTTTTGGTTAGTAAAAAACCAAACCCTAGATACTAGGATATGGGCAGATTTTCCAAATATTTTATTCCTAAAGAATTGTAACCTCTTCATATATTTGGGAAAAGGATGTATTTCGGCTTCCTTAGTCTAAGGATGAGATATGCATATATATTTTATAAATTTTAGAGTGCAAAGGGTTGGTTGGTCAGTGTGTGATAGAGAGTTCATTGTCTGCAAATTGTAGATCATTTTTTAGATTAATGAAGCTTATGCAAATCAGAAGTACATGATTTTGACTTTTAGAGATTCATGTGACTGTGTTATTTATGTATGTTTCTTCTCCCAGTGTATGTTTAATTTTTCATATCATTCCTTTATATGTAGCATAATAAATGTATATGTACCAGAACTCATCGAGAATTTGATGCTTTGTTTATGTACTTGATTACTTCTTCTATCATTTCCTTAATATTTACTTAGGATTCATCTTGGTTATATGGCCTAAGTTTGAATAATTTATGTCCTTTATTCAATTCATTATCTACAATGACATTTTTATCAGCATAAGGAATGTTTTCTACCTTGCCTCTGAAAGTTAACTCAATCAACCAAGTGCTTTCTTGATTCATTAATCTATACCCTTGGTGACTCCATGCCCAATGGAATTTTCTCTTCCCTGCCACCACACCTATAACATTTTTTTTTTCCAAATATTTAGCCATTGTTCTTCATTGAAACCGGTCTTTAGTGACTGATTTGAAAGAGAGAACCCTCTCTGGGGTTGGAAGGGCTAGTTTCCAATTTTGAAAGTGGTTTGTGGTTACCCTTCCTACATCCAAAGGAAACTACAGAGTGCTAACACGTTCACCAAGACATACAAACTATTGTATAATTTTACATATGAGTCTTGAATGCTAGCAATGAACAAGACAAGCTGCTTGTTATTCTGGATTAACATTCTGACTCTTTCTTTCTCCAGCTCTGCCTATGGATTTGTTTTATTTCCTAAGTCAAGCAGTGCCCCATTGTATCACATTGATCATTCATACAGAATGGTGATGGCAACTTGTACATTCCTGAGAGCTTTGACAAGGTATTTTCTCCACTGTTGCAATCCTTGCAAGCAGACAACTTCCTTAAGTATGGTAAAAATATCCTCATAAAGGTTCTGCATGGTCTCTCCAAGTGTTAATACTTCACCAAGTATCACTGCTCTCATTTCCTCCAAGTAGACCTGTGCGGAAGCTGCGTTCTAGGTTGTTGCACAGAGTTGTTCTACCTCTTTCCTAGCAAATTGTAAATTTTGTGTCAATTTCTTATTCTAGGTCATCAAATATTGAGTGCTTGATCTTGCTACACCTACAAAGACAAAGTTGAATTCGACAATGGCATTGGGATTCTTCCTCTTATTTTCCACTATCACCCTTTCTCTAATGAATGCAGGTGATTCGAGGTCATATAGAAAGTGCTTATTACACGATCGTGCAATCTTCCTTTGAAGTTCATCATATAAAATATTTCATGTGTCCATAACTGAATCATACTTAAGAGGAACAACTTCCTCTTCCTCACTTGGAGCTGACTCTGCTACTGGAGGTGGTGGAGACTGAATGATGACCTATTGTGTACTCGGGATCAGGTCGACATAGTTATTTTGTGGCTATGGTTCCTCATCCATGTCTACAATCTCAATAAATTCTTCAATATGCTAAGCAAACTCCTGATCTTACATATGTCTGCTCTCCTCCTTTGTTGTTGGATGATCCTGTTCTTGCTCTTCAACTTTATTTTGTGTTGTTTCTTTTGCTATTGCACATTTCCTCTCTTCTTCTTCCTACTTTTTTCTTCTCTTATTGTTCTTGCTTCTAATTTTCTTCCTCAATTATCATTCCTTGCTCTTCTATATTCCTTTGTTCTGCTCTTTGCATCCTTTGTTTCCTCTTGGCCACAATTGCTAAAGTTGCTTTCATCCTGTGGGTTCTTTCTCCCCCTGGACTATGAGAAACCTTTCTCTTTCCCTTATCCTGAACATGGTTTATCCCTTCTATAGGCATTGCTTTTGGAGTTGATTCCTTCTGCAGAGTTATCTGTGAAGTTCCTTCTACACTGATTGGCTCGCGCGGTTTGGATGCAATATAGAAATTCTTCCATGGATCCTCCTCCGACCAATGAAATGTCTCATTGAGCCATTGATAATTTATTCTCACATAGTGGTATTTGCAGATACCACGGGGATCGTACGGATTAATGTCTTGAATACCAAATGAAAACTTCTTTATCGTCTTTCCTTTGGTGTTCGTGGCTTTGTTATTCTTGATCTCGTACAATCTAACTTTCATAGGAAGACTTGGCCATGGTGCTTTATTATTCATGTGCAAGGTTGTTGACAACCCTATGGAGAGATGATATGAAACTTCTTGCATGACAAGTTTGTCGGTGGAATACTTTGGAAAAAGATGCGGCAACTTCTAAATGTAGAACACTCTAAGGAAGGTGTCATCTGGTGAGGCCAAACAATCTGTGATCTTTGATATTGCCTCCATTTCTCCATGTGACATGCAAGGCGCTTCTTCCTCAAAGGTCATCTTGTATAGTAGAATGATGAAGTGGTCAGTTAGCTTCTCCACTACTGCTCAATGGTTGTAATCTGAGAGCAGCTCACAATAGACATACATGGCAAGGTCTCGTGGTGTCCAATTCCAATCCATTCAAGGAAATGAATTTTGTGCATAGATCGCATCCAGTAAATATGTAGACATATAGAACCTTGTTTTTCCATCCTTGGGAGGATTTCAGGCATGTGTTACATGGGCTCTCAACTGTCAATCCAACAAATCCTACCAGTTGAACGACTTCCCCTCTTTCACAAATTGGTACCATAAAAATTTCCACCCTTCAGGAAATGTATCCTTACTCTTCTGACCATATATTTTGCAAGCTAAGATAACCAAGAGCTGGTAGGCCCTCCTGAGATACTTTGTCTTGTACGTGTCAGTGGGTGTATGTCGAAACTTTGATGGCTCTTTCACCCAACCTTTAACAATGTCTCTCGTGCTCACATAATTTTTCGTGTCATATAAGTATGAGTCCATGATTTTTTCTGGATTGGGAAAATGATACATAAGCTGGTAATATTCTTCGAGAAAATTAGAAAGCTTATGTCCATTGGAACTGTTCAATGTAATGGTCTTCACATCAATACGTGAAACAATCCAGTTGACGACATCTACACATGGGAAGACTAGATATCTGCATGCAACCCTGTGAAATCCTGATTTTTTAACATTGAAATATACATGTCATTCCTCTAGATCCACCTTGAATTTGTTTTTTGAAAATTCTTCCTTAACTTTCTGCCATGTTAGATATGACTGCTTTTCCACAATCAATTGAGTGTCTGCATACACTGGAAAGTTTACTGGCGTTTTCCCAATTGCTTCCCCGCTATTTCTTTTAGTGGTATCTTTTGAAGCATCTCTCTTGGGTTCCATGGTAACAGTGACTGTTGGAGAGAAGTGCTCAAAAACTATGGTACCCTTGAGAGGGAAAAGACACTCATGGAAATAAAACATTGGCTTTTTCAAATCTACCTTCAAAGCAAGATCAGGCAGCAAACTCATTAACTAATGAGAAATATTGGGAAATTTTTTGGATTGGGTGAGGGATATTGATTATGGGAACTGTGCATTACGCAGTCCCAACATTCAAGGGTGCAACCTGAGGCTTGATATTGAGCAATGTGCAGTTAAGCGTGGGCAGTGACTGGGAGAGATTGTGCATTATGAAGTCTCAGTGGATAAGGTGGAAGAATGATCCCTGGAAATGCACAATGCATAGTTGGGCTAGACTGTACTGTACATTGCATAGTGTTAGAGGCCAATCTCTCGGCTTGAGCCTCAGAATTGTACAATTCGCAGCTGGGCAAGGTGAAAACTAGCCAAGGGAAAGTGCAGATTTGCCCAGTGAAAGTGTGGGAAACAATAAAATCTAAGTGATGATGTGAGTTTGAGTGAAGATATGACTAAGTATGGATGGATCAAATAGAATCATGTGTAGAAACTCAATAAATGGAAGAAAAATAAAATATGTGAGGAGAGTAGCCGAAACTGTGACCATCGATGCAAAAACAAAAAAACTAATGTGACACTTGTGAAAGTGATCTGAAATGTGTGAACAAAATATTTCTTATACAGAGATAGATAGTAGGAGCTTTTACTGGTTATTTCACCTTTACTAGAAAGGATGAAACCAGAAGCTTCTGGCCCTCTTACTAGCTCTGCCTAAAGAAATATGAAGTAAACACTAAATCGATCTGGCAATGAAAGTATTTGTTTTTGTTTGCAAAGTATTCATTAACCAATTTTTATGTGTGAATAAGCAAGTTAAGGTATTCTTCAATGGAAGTAATGTAGTTTGAAATGGAACAAATGAGTTTTGATCACTGTATAAGTCTCATTGTGAAAAGTGGACTTATTAAAAATTATCGTTTAATGTATTAAACTCTGGAAATAAGCAGCAAGAATGCATAGCATAACAGTAAGCATTTGTTTAAGCAGTTCACCCCTCTCTTGGGCTACCTCTGCTGGGTCCAAAAGCCTCCAAATAGGCTTTTCCCTCTTTTATTAATGCTCAAATTAAGTATTACACCATGAAGAAAACCTCAAAAGGCTAAAATAGCTGCAAAATCATAATCAGAGTGCTGGAAATAGTAAAAATTGACTATTCATTCACCTCAAACAGATGAACATAGTCCAATACAGTTGATCATTCACCAAGCCCTAGTGGCTCCACAAGAAAATCCGCTGAAAACCTCTAACAAAGTGCCCTGATGGCTCTGCAACCAATTCCAACAGCTTTAGAATGCTCCAATACCCTCAAATCAAAAAAAAAATCGTTCCAATTTGACTTTCCTAGCCAAAGTTATGACCAATACAAGTTTTTGCCCAATCAAGCCTAGAATACCTCCACTAATTGTGGAAGACTGCAGTTAGTCCCACTAAAATAGCGGCGGCGCTATATTTTAGGCACTCTTCCATTTAATCCTCCAGTTAGAAGGTGCTTAGGAATAGGGCCACGGGACCGTGACCTTCGGAAATCGTTTGATCAACTATGAGTTTAACACGGCATGTAATAATGTTACAACCATATATTTAAATAAACTCCGCACCTTCTGCCCTTTAACGTGACCACGACCCACGTTTGTTGACGCGCCATTAGGTTAAACTCCCGGTTCCGAACCTGCGGTTTGTAGAAATTTGAATAACTGTTAAATTATTCACCGAGATTATCCTAATCACACACTATTTGAGCTTCATGCATAATACATAACCTCTTCTACTATTGATCATTAATTGCGGAAATATAAACAATCGCATGCGCACATTAAAACCATAAACAATCACACATATAAACCCAGTATTTATGGGAAAGCTTAAAGCTGAAAACCCCAACTATCTGTATATTATATGTCATGGAGATCATGTAACAATCATAGTACAAAATCTCCTCACAAGCTCTCATGCACACCCTCAATTGCTACACACTATCAAGCTAGATCTAGCAAAACACATGCTCTAATATTTTGCCACTTGATAGCCAGCCTCTATTGCGTAATCAATGCTATGGGATGGCTTCATTAAATAGATAAACCACCTGGCTTGTACTGCGCAATCCTCATGGGCTTCTCCACCTATCTGTGTGTTGCAAATAGCAACAGTATAGTCACAATTGATAGTTAACCTGCTCTTTCACCTATTTCTGCACTGGTCTCCACTGAAACTGTCCATGCACTGAAGTTAACTGATGTAATCTTTAGTTGATTTATGAGTTAATAATTAGTGAATTAATTAATAATTAATTCACACCACTCTCACTAGTGTATCAATCAGTTAGACTAGATACAACTAGCTCAACTATGTTTAACCGAGTTAAACTGAATACAATTCCACTAACTTCCTCAATCAACTCCACCAAACTCTGTCACATGAGTTCTAACTGAAGTCTCCATGCAATAGCTCCACTTGACCCTCAGGAATAGCGTAATTCCTTCTGTCAGCTACATCTGTCACTTCTGTGCACTTAACTGAAGTGCTCCAAGAGGATAAGATAATGTTTAGAGTCCAAATATTATTAAGAGCTAATAATATTCGACATATCTATTTTTAGACTGGCAATCTAAAAATAGATTCTACCCAGTATGTCTAAAAATAGAAGTCCATCTATTTTTTCCGACTTGACCAACCATCCACAAATAGCATCCTGCAACTCATAGAACATGATCCATATGTCTAAAAATAGATTTTGCGCCAAAAATAGCCTGCGGGCCCACTTAGTGAAGGCGACTTCTTTCCACTAAGCTCATCATCTTGTTGCAATCTCAACACGGTTATATGGGAAGGGGGCTGGCCCCCTTTCGGGCCCCGCCCAAACGAATTTAAAGTTTAAATACAAATTCATTCCCAATCCTTAATAAGGAACACTTGTAACCCAATGGTCGGGCCACTTGGTTAGCTCCGCCCCGACTCGGGGTCGATCCCTGCCGCGCCATATCAAAAGTTTTGAACTATATTTCGTTTGACCTTGGGGCCACGTGGCGGCCTCCGGGCTGGCCACGTGGCGCCTTTTTGAATGGATGCCTCTCGAATATTTCATAGAATATTTTGTGGAATATTCCCAAAATATTTTGTGGAATATTCTCTTTTTAATAAAAGATTTTTATAAAGTCAAACTGGCCATTTTTTACTGAAATTGGCAAACTTCAAAGCTGAATAACTTTCTCATACAGCATCGGTTTTCAGTGTCGTTCGCGGCTACAGGATTTTTTTTTCGAGCTCTTTCCTGTTGTTTTGGTTTGGACCATTTTTCAGCAACTAATTTTTTGAGCATTTTTCCATTAAGGACATGATCCCCTGATCAAAAATGCAAATGACAAAATGAAACAACACTTCTACGAGATAATATGAGTTAAAATGCCAACAATCATGAAGATAAATAATAAAAATAACACTCGCGAAAGTGAAACGACAAAAAGCAATAGAATAAGCAGAAAAATATGATAAAAGAAAAACTCACTCAGAAAAGCGACACAAACTCCACCAAAGGACCCCTAATCTCCTTGGGAAATGCTAGAGCACCAAGATCGAATGTAGAAATGAGCTCTAAAGGCATCAATTAAATAGATTTTAGCAGATTAGGGTTTATGACGTGCATGCCCAAAATTAAGGAAAAAGTGACACTTGGTATAAATTTCTAAAAATAACAATTGTGCCACCTTTGGGAAACTAATAATCCCTATTTTCTAGGGATGCTTTTTCTTTTTCTAGCTTTTTTCTTTTTTGTTTTTTGGGAAACTTTCCATGCACACTGTCGAGAAATATTGCACAATTATAGGGAACTAGGAAACTTTCTGTCTCAGTGCATTGCGTAGTTTATGAGCTCAAGGGATGGATTATGCAATTTATGGGCTCAGTACTGGGTTTCCATCCATGAATGTGAAGTTTTTGAGCTCAAGGAAAAGTTTTCATTATGGATTGTGCAATTTCAGTCATCAACGTTGGCTTTCCCTCATGGATTATAGAGTTTTTGGAGGCAAGCCCAGAACTGTTGTAAGGCAAAGTCAGAAGGTTAGCTTGTGACTTAAATATCAGCTAAGCATGCAAATAAGAAAACACAAGCATCAATGAAAGGAATAAGTCTTTATCAAATCATTAACACTTGATGATAGTATAAGATAAGCCCTTGTGGGAATAAGGAAGGCTCCAAAATCAAAACATAGGAAAAAATTTGGAGGGTGGTTGTAGCCTCTACAACACTTGGCGACACACTGGTAGAACTCCAACTCTTTGTATGAGTCTTATCTCATGCAAAACAGGTCTAAATTTTCAATAAGTATTGTTCATTTCATTGATTATTGTAGCTTCTTCACTTAGCTTGAGTTAAAGATATATTTCCTACCATTCTCTTCATCGGAAACACACTAACCAAGCCAAGTCAAACTAAGTTGTTTTAATTGGGGATGAGGAGTATATAGATGCACAAGTAAAATAATTTTCAGAGTGTTAGTTTTCATCTCTATGGTTCTCTGATGCAAGCAGGCTTGGGCAGTTCCCTGATAGAGTCACTTCAGGAACACAAACATTAATTCGCTGTTAGTGAGCCTAGACAGTACCTCGGCGCAGTTACTTACTTCACCTCTCTGTGCAAGAAGCCTTTCTCTTCTTTCACCCTTTATTTTATTTTTTCATTTTTATATTTTCATAGAATTGTGCATAAGCACTTATTTATTTCATGGGGTGGAAGAGCGATCCCGAATTATTGATATCATAAGAGGTTGTCCCTTCAGAGAAGGATATTTATATATACCTCTAACATACTTGTTAAGGTTTTACTCCCCTCCGTACTCTACTAGACTTAGTTGACAAGGATTAACCAAAAATATGAAAACCCATTAGAGTAGGTGATACTAGTTAAATATTCGAGCATCATGATTCCATTATGGTTTTCTCTGAAAATGACGTATTTTCCATCAGAGTATCATCCACTAAAATAATGCAAGATTCATGCAAAGAGAGGGAATAAAAAGATAACTAAGTGTTGATAGTAGCACAAATTCCTCTTGGACTTCACCATGCTTGCTTCAAAAATCAAACATGGTCTCATGCGGAAGCTATTCTACAACTAAAAAGAAAAAACAAAAGAAAGGAGCGAAGTGGAAAGTAAATCAAAGAAAAACAAGTCAAAACAAAATAAAGAACCAAGAAAAAAAAATGACTACTCTTACTCATAATCTAATCAAAGAATAGGCTAGACTCACGTAAAATTAAACTTCCAGTGTGGCCACCGATGCAATGGTTGGCCTATGTAAGCGAGGGAATGCATATCAATAAATGTATCCAAGAATAACCATAAGCAAGAAATATACAGTAATACAAACCAAAACGTTCAAAGTTTGAAAGTGCACGTAGAAAAGAATGAACGAAATGTGCATGCAAAACATTATCTAGATGCATTATGGTGTTGAAACACACTAGGACTCGAAGACATGCAAGAACAAACTTTCGAACTATGGAAATGGGCGAACACAAAGAAAGAAGAAAACTTTCGTTTTGCAATAGTGTTCGTGAGGTATGACTCCTCCAATGACTGAGTGATATGATCATGTAAAACTGATGGAGGATGTGAAAATTGTGAAAAAAATTGATTTTCAATGTGTGTGGCAGAGTGATGAGGAGCCTTGAAATATTTAACATTGTTCTTATCATAATTGGAACTGACCTCAAGATTATGAGAACCTGACATAACCATCAACTTGAGCTCAAGTACCTTGACAATTTGTGGAAGTTCCAACTCATCAGAAGATGGATCATCAAAGACGGGTGGCTTAAAAATATCAACGACGGAAAATTCAGAGTCGTGATCGAATAAATCAATGAAAATATCACGACAGCCATGATTATAATGTTTAAGATAAATAATGGAGGAATCCTAGTGATCTTATAAATTGTAAATATGGGAAGATTGAAAACAAGAAATTCCACCATCTATGTTTTCAAAATGATGAGATGAGAGATTGGGGAAATCAAGAAGAGAAAAAATTTCCTCTCTGCATTCGAATGAAAAACTGACACTCCACACATTATGAGAGTGAATATCACCAGAAGGTAATTTTCACAATATTTAACACGAATTCCAAAATCGTGGAAAATATCAGGATAATGACAGAGAGGTGCGGAAGGAGAAAATTCATCCTTCATCGCAAAATATTTTTCAGATGTGGACTCCCACACATAATCATCTTAAATGATATCACAAGTTCGCTTCTCAACACCAACTCCATCCAAAACTTGATCCTCATGAACATCAAAAGATAAATTTCAAACAGGATAACACAATAACTCACAATCTGGAGGACCAAAGGAACTGAAGGATAAAGCACAAGGAGATAACACTTCATCACAGCCATCAGATTCGTAGTCCAAACCTGTGTTAAAATTATGGATATGTGGGTTGGGAGGGCATGGTGGTAAATTAGTGGATGAATTCTCAAGTTCTCCACCTCAACCTATGGAAATAGAGTTACAATTTTGATGGGAAGGAGACGGAGGGTCCCTTGGAACAACAACTTCATCCATCACAGATTTAGAAGATCTAATACTGAGGTATTTTTGGAGGCTTTTGAAATATTCATGTTTGTGTGGATTATTCGAAATGTGAATAATGAATTGAAATTTATCTAGCAAAAAATGCCAATCCACTTCATCTTCAGGAAATTCAAAGCAAAAATGAATGAAAATACCGTGAAAAGAAAAACATGTTGGGGTTTTGATTTGGGGGGAAGTCATAAATGAGTACGAAAATTCAAACAGACTTCATGGGCTCAGCTTGTCATCTGGTCCTCCTTCTAGTGCCAGAATGGTTGACGGTGTTGGACCTGCCAACATTTAGGGGATCTCCCTGATATGAAGTCCCAAGTATACCTCACATCATTTTGTGTAAGAGTCTCATCCGTATCTATGGTCCAGTTGTCGATGCAATGGGTGTTAATGATATGCCTTGGTTGCAAATATGCATAGAGTGTTGTATGGTGACTTTGGTGAGATAAAGTGTGTGACCCTGTGGAAATTCAAGTGTGATGCATGAAGGTTCCAACAAATGAAGGGAAAAGAAGTGAGCACCTTAGAAATTTGTAATATTACACAGCTTGAAAGGAACACACGAAAAAAGACATCACAATGTAATATGAAAAATTGTTCACAAGTTAACAATGATGAATTAAAACAACAACACACATTCAACAATATTTTTACCAATGCAAACAGAATAGTTCATAAGTAGAAGCGTAATTTAAATAACATACATTGAAAATACAACAATAATAGTCCTACTATATTCACAACATATGCATGAAAGCATGTCAGCTCTGAGATTTTAAAAAAAAAAAGTGAAAGTTCCAATCATACATACACCATTGACGAACCACTAGCCCCAGTAGTGGAACATGAAGTCAACATCACCTTCTCCTCCAAAGAAGTATACTCCCTCTATGCTACGTAGAAGCCAAGGCTCTCACAAAACTCCCAAACTCTTTCTAAGCCTAACCCTAGCCAAAAGATTGGCTTCGAAAAACCCTTTACATGAGTTATGAGGATATATTTATAACAAAAGGGGGTGACTCCTCACATTCCCCTTTGTGACTCTTGGACTCCCCTCATGACTCTTCAACTTCTTTACAAAATTACTCATTACATTGCATCATGAATCTTCACATTCCAATATTGACACTTGGAATTCCACTTTAAAAAATAATTACAAATAATATTACATTTTACACGCATACCCATATAAGACAAAATAGCATAGAGACAACTTGATAGCCTAACAAGACAAAACACTAGGATTCTTGAGTTTGGGGAAACTCTAGCTCAACAACTTCCACTCAATGCTTCTCGGCCACATATCGGTGCCAAGCTTGGTACTGTGTGATAACATTCCCAAAATGTGTGATGGTATCTAGCCTCCATGGCATCCAGGTACAATGATTTGGAACTAGTTTGAACTTCCTTTTAGAGCAAGAGCAACATTGTTCTAACTTGGACAAGACCACCAATGTAGTTCAACATGTTTTGTCAATTCAGCTCTAAATCTTCCTTGGTAGAAATCTGTCATAGCTGCTCCAAGTACTCTTTGATCTCCTTCCTGAACTGGTTCTTGTCTTTGGCTTCGATGAGCGAGCCAACTGATGGGATATTATATGCATTCACCAAGACATCCAGACTGTTGTATAGTTGTACATATGAGGCTTGAATGCTATCAATGAACTAGTTGAGCTGCATGTTGTTCTGGATTAACATTCTGACTCTTGCTTACTCCAATTCTTCCTGTGGCTTCATTTTATTTCCCAAGTCAAGTCATGCCCCTTTGCATCACATAGACCATTCATACACAGCAGTGATGGCAACTTGTACATTGTTGGGAGTTTTAACGAGGTATTTTCTCTATTTTTGTAAGCCATGCAAGCGGATAATTGCCTTATGTATGGTAACAAGCTCCTCATAGAGGTTCTACATGGTCTCTCCAAGTGTTTATACTTCACCAAGTATTGTTTCTCTCATTTCCTCCAATTAGACCTGTGCGGAAGTTATGTTTTGAGTTGTTGCACAGAGTTGTTCTACCTTTTGCCTGACAGCTTGTCAATTTTGTGCCAATTACTTATTCTTGGCCATCAAATACTGATTTTTTGATCTTGCTTCACCTACAAAGGCCAAGTTGGATTCAGAAATGGCATTGGGATTCTTCCTAGTGTTTGTCACTATCACCCTTTCTCTAATGAATGCAAGCAATGTGAGGTCATCCGAAAAGTGCTTCTTACATGTTCGTACAATCTTCCTCTGAAATTCATTGTACGAAAGAGTATGTTTCGATGACTAGATCATCCTCAAGAGGAATAACTTCTTCTTCCTCACTTGGAGTTGACTCTGTTGTTGGAGGTGGTGCGGACTGAGTGGTGACTTGTTGTGTACTCGGCGTTAGGCGGAAATCCTAATTCTATGGCTCTGGTTCCTCCTACATGTCTACAATCTTAATCAATTCTTCAATCTGCTCAAAAATATCTTGATCCTGCATACATCCTCTCTCCTCCTCTTACGCTAGCTCTTTCTATTATTTCTCTTCAGCTTGCTTCTGCGTTGTTTCTTTTGATATTGCACATTTCCTTTCTTATTCTTCCTACTTCTACTTCTCTTCTTGTTCTTTCTTATTCTTTTCTTCCTCCATTCTCCTTCGCTGCTCTTCTCTCTTCCTCTGTCCTACTCTTTGCATCCCTTTTTTCCTCTTTGCCTTAATTGCTAAAGCCGATTTCATAATAAGTGGATCCAATTTCATCTTGCGTCTTATTTCTCCTCCTCCTAAACGATCAACCTTTCTCTTTCCCTTATCCTACACCGGGTTGCTCCATTCTGTGGGAACTAATTCTGGAGTTGTTGCCTTCTCTGGAGTCATATATGAAGTTCCTGCTACACTAACCAACTCGCGAGGTTTATAGGCATTATAGAAATTCTTTCATGGATCCTCCTTCAGCCAATGAAATGTCTCGTTGAGCCACTGATAATGTATTATTACACAGTGGTCTTTGCAGATACCACAAGGATCATATAGATTAAAGTCTCAAATACCGCATGCAAACTTCTCTATCTCCTTTCCTTTAGTGTCTACGACTTTGAGATTCTTGATATCGTACAATCCAACTTGCATAGAAGAGTTGGCCATGGTGCTTTCTTCTTCCTCTCCAAGGTTGTTGACAAACCTGTGGAGAGATGATATGAGAATTCTTACATGACAAGTTTTTTGGTGGCATGCCTTGGAAACATATGTGGTGACTTTTGATCGTCGAATATTTTAAGGAAGGTTCCATCAGATGAGGCGAACCAATCTGTGATCTCCGATATTGCCTCCATTTCTTCACATGACATGTAATGTGGTTCTTCCTCAAATATCATATTTTGTAGCGGAATGATGAAGTGGCTAGTTAGCTTCTCCATTGATCCTCGATGGTTGCAATATGAGAGTAGCATGCAATAGATATACACTGCAGGGTCTCGTGGTGTTAAAGTCGAGTCCATGCTAGGAAATGAATTTTGTGCACAGATCGCATATTGTAAATATGCAGACATATAGAACCTTACTTGCCTTCCCTTAGGAGGATTTTGGGCATGTGCTACATGGGCTTTCAATTTTCGAGCCAACAAATCTGAACAGTTGAATGGCTTCCCTTATTTCACAACCTGGTTCAATAAAAATTCCCACCTTTCAAGAAAGGTCTTTGTGCTCTGATGACCTTAGATTATGCAAGCTAAGATAACCAAGAGTTGGTAGGCCCTCCTGAGAGGCTTTTTCCTATATGTGTGAGTGGGATTATGTCGAAAATTTGATGGCTCTTTTACCCAGCCTTTAGCAATGTCTCTCGTTCTCACATAGCTATTGGTGGCATAGAAGTATGAGCCTATAAGTTTTTCTGGCTCAGGAAAATGATACCTGAGCTGGTAATATTCTGCCATTAAAGTAGCAATATTTTGTCCTCTTGAATTGTTCAATGTCATGGTCTTCACATTAATATGTGAAACAATCCAAATGATGACATATGCACATGGGAAGACTGGATATCTACATGAAACCCTGTGAAATCCTTATTGTTGAACACTGACATATACTTTTCAGTACTCTAGATCTGCCTTGAATTTCTTTTCTAAAAAATCTTCATTAACTTTCTACCGTGTTAGATTTGACTCCTTTTCCACAAACAATTAAGTGTACACATACATTGGCAAGTTTACTGGAAATTTCCCAAATGCTTCCCCAGTACTGATTTCAGTGGTATATTTTGAAGCAGCTCTCTCAGGTGCCATGGTAACAGTGACTGCTGGAGAAAAGTTCTTAACAAATGTGGTACCTATGAGATGGAAAATAAACTCATGGAAAGCAAACATTATATTTTTCAAATATACCTTCAAAGAAAGATCAGGCAACAAACTGGTAAACTAATGAGAAATATTGCACAATTTTTTGGATTAGGTGAGGGAGACTGGATGTGGGAACTACACATTGTGCAATCCCAGTATTCAAGGGTGCAACCTAAGGCTTGATATTGAGCAATGCATAATTCAACCTAGGTAGCGACTTGGAGAGATTGTGCATTGCACAGTCTTAGTGGCCAAGGTAGTAGAAAGAGCCCTGGAACTATGCAATTCATAGTTGGACCAACCTGTACTATGCATTGTGTAGTCTCAGAGGATAATCTCTCGGCTTGAGCCTCAGGCTTGTGCAATTGCCGGTTGGGCAAAGTGAAAATTGGTCGAGGGAAAGTACAAATCTACCCAATGAAAGTGTGGGAAACAAGAAAATATAAGTGATTCTGTGATTTTGAGTGAATATATGACTAATTATGGATGGATCAATGCATAAACTCAATAAATAAAAGGAAAATAAAAAATGTGAGGAGATTCATTGAAACGGTGACCATCGGTGCAAAAATAAAGAAATTGATGTGACACTTGTGAAAGGAAAACGACAAACTGAAACAACACTTCTACAAGCTAATATAAGTTAAAACACCAGAAATCATGAATAGAAAAAGAAAAACAACACTCACGAAAGAGAAATGACAAAAAGTGACGGAAAAAGTGGCAAAAGACAACAAAATCAAAACTCACTCGAAAAAGCGACGTAAACTCCACTGAAGGCTCCTTGATCTCCATGTAATTATATATCTCCAAGATCGAATTTACAAAGGAGCTCTAGAGGCATCAATTAAATAGATTTAAATGGATTAGGGTTTATGATGCGCATGCCTAAAATCAAGGAAAAAGTGACACTTGGCAGAAACTTCTAAAAATAGAAATTGTGCCACCTTCGGGAAACTAATAATGAATCCCTATTTTCTAGGGATTTTTTATTTTATTATTTTTTATTTTTTAGGAAACTTTCCATGCACACTGTTGGGAAATATTTTGCAATTCTGGGGAACTAGGAAACTTCCCGGCTAAGTGCATTGAGCAGTTTCTGAGCTCAAGGGATGGATTGCGCAATTTTTGGGCTCAATGTTGAGTTTCCATCCATGATTGTGCAGTTTCTGAGCTCAAGGGATGCATTGCGCAATTTTTGGGCTCAGTGTTGGGTTTCCATCCATGACTGTGTAGTTTATGAGCTCAAGGCATAGCTTCCACTATGGTTGCGCAATTCCAATCATCAAGTTTGGCTTGCCCTCATGATGCGCAATTTCTGAAGGCAAGCCCATAATTGTTGTAAGGCCAAGTTAGAAGGTTAGCTTGTGACTTAAAATATCATCTAAGCATGAAAATAAGAAAACAAAAGCATCAATGAAAGGAATAAGTCTTGATCAAATCATGAATACTTGATGGCAGTACAAGATAAGCCCTTGTGGGTATAAGGAAGGCTCCAAAATCAAAGCATAGGAAAAAATTTGGAGGGTGGTTTTAGCCGCTACAACAGGATCATATCTTAGTCACATATATGGGAATCTTTCTAGATTTTTGAAAAGCTTTTAAAACTTGTCACTTTTTGTACCCCCTATTTAATAATTTGTTGATGAATTGGTCCTTTTATTTGTATAAATGATGGTCATCTAAGATTATAAGAGCCCCCATATCAAGAGTATTTAAAATCCCAGAATTTTGGGAGGGGTGAAGATGGGAATCAACATCAAGGTACTACTCAATGTCGGGTTCTTTTGTGATATATTAGATGGCCTAAAGATCCATCCTCCTTTCTAGAGATGAGAATATATATGAAATGAATTTGATTTGTTGTCTTCCAATTCAATAGCAAATTTTTTATGATTATGACAATCAATCTACCTCACCAATTAAATATGAGAAATATTTATAATATAAGGAAATTCATTTAAAATAAAAATTATATATATATATATATATATATATATATATATATATATATTGAATAAAATTTAGGAAAAAACATATCATATTAGTACAAATGAGGGCCCCATATATATATACTTAAATGTGGATGCCATTTCACCAAGAGGTGTGTCCTTTCATTAAGTGTCTTGTTAATATCATTGTTGTTGTTATTATTAAATTTCCTTTCCCTTTGAAGATGCTTTGTCCTCAAAGCATATTTAAGGAAAGGGTTCATGACATTGCTCTCGCTTGATTTTTTTTTGCATGATTCTCAGTTATAGATGATGTCATGGTTGATAATATGAGTTGCAATGTGTCCATGAGGTCTTGGATAGATGGAGATCAGGTGCGTTGTTACGGCACTCCTAAGAGATATGGCCATCCTAATTCGATCCTTTGCAGAACAATGTGTTGATATCATACCCAACATGAATTGCTATCATGAGACTTAATGAAAATTGGTATCAATATTCTTCAAAATATAGGTTGATTGTTTATGTCCTAATTCCAATACACTAACTCGTTAATATACCCACTCTTGTTATTAGGATGTCAATCAGGTATCTTTGTAACATGACTTTCCCTTATCATGCTTATAGCATTTTATTGGCTTACCTTCGGTATTATTTCTTCTTAATGCTCTAGTGTTTCCTTTTTTATTACTAAATTTTTACTAGTAAGTACACTTGGAAAACCCATCATTTGCACTCCAACATCTAAGTATATTTTTACTTCAACGGGGTTGGCATATCATTGAGTTGTGTTGTTAGTTGGATCTATATTTATTCTCTTCTCCTCAACTTTAATATTTTTTTATCTGAGGACCTTGATGTTTTCTCCTGGATGAGTGATTCTAGCTCATTTTCCAATGTCTTTTTATCATGCTTAAGTTTCTTTATATTTGCAATCAAGTTCTAACTATGATTCTTGAGACGAGCAATTTATTCATTTTTATATGTGATAACTTCATTAATTTATTTTTACATCTTTGATATTGACCTTTGATTTTAACGAGTGATCACCTTTGTTATATATTTATGTATTCTGATGAAGATATCATCGAAACTAATTACCTAAAGTGTCTTCTTCTTCTTTTTATAGGAAAATGTCGAAAACATTCTCTCCATGTTTAAGATGAATGTACCCAATTTTCCAAACCAAGGTAAACTAAGAATTACGTCAATCTATTTTTTATACATAGTTGTGGCCCCAAATTGAGATAAATATTTGTAATCGTAAATTGTTAGTTGCTAGTCCTTAATTTCATATTGTACTTTGCAAAAAAAAATGACTATATCTAGCTCTAGAATTAATAATTGATGTGCCAATTTGATTTTAATGTAATTTTCCTTATAGTTCATGCTAATAATGATGTGAATGACTTTTCCTGGAATACTCCCTTTTAGTGTAAATACTCCACAATATGACATTGAACGAATTTCATAAGAAAATCTCTCTTTTTTCATCTTATTAAAATCCACTCTTATATCATTTTTTTACTTATGGAAATAATTTATAATTTGTGTAAACTGGAGTTTACCATATATATCTTTTGGATTCCAAATCACATTTCTTCCATAATTAAATACATGATCTCTATATATACCTATCCACACATTCCACATGTGGTCCCTATATATATATATATATATATATATATATATATATATATATGTATGTATATATATATATATATATATATATTATTTTATTTTATTTTTTTATTTTTTTATTTTTTTTTGTCTTTAACTAAGTCGGTTGATTTTTATATTAGAAAAAAGAGGGGAAGGAATTCCTAGTTACATTCAGATATAGAGTGGATAGCCATGGAGGGGTGATGTGGCAAAATACTGTGCCTCTTTTGTGGCGACTATTACTACTATATTGCATAATAGATTCTTGATATATTCTAAGAAACTGCAATAGCATAAGTGCAAACTTAAATTAAATGATCAAAAGATAAATTTGGAGGAGTAAGGATTAGTCTTTTCTTCTTTGTCGCCCATTAGAAGCATCACTGTTGTCTTGATTATTTCCCGGATTGCCAGTGGTGACATTGTTGGAACTGGAACTTAGTGTTGAACACTTGTCTAGCATATATCGCAAGATATGCAAGGATTATTCTACATGAGTACAACGGTTAGAGGCTCCCCTGAGTTGCTCCTAGAAGGATTGGGCTTGATGTTGTAGTAAGGCAGTGTCGACTTGGTGTTTCTCTTCCATGATCTTTAGCTGACCTCTTATCAGCTCCATCTCGGCTTGAAGATCGGCGCAATGAAAACAATTTTCATTCCTCATGATATCAAAGGGAGGAGAAAAGAGGCTTGCTAATAGTAGAGTAAGAATTCGAATCGCAAGAAAAGTCACGTATTGTTTATGGAGAGGATTAAACAGTGCGCTAGTGGAGACGAGGTTATTACTAGATACTTTAATCTGCTGGTGGCTAGATAAAGGAAATGAAGCAGAATTGATACAGTGGAAAATAGAAAGCGAGAGGGAGGAAATAAGATAGGAGGAGTAGCTGTAGGGATTCAAAAAAACGGAATAAGAGAAACCAGTGGGATTCTTAGTAGATAATCGTGCAGGGGAATAGGGCCCGAGAGGCCAAAGTCGAAGGATCGGTGAGCACAAAAAGGAGAGGGGAATAGGGGAGGCATGGGTACAAGAGAGAATGGGAGGAGAGGCGGGTCGAGAATCACGAAGGGATAAGGTCACGCGAATGGAGTTGAGCAGGATTTGGGTGTGACAGATCTGTCCTGACAGGGTCGTAGAGGCACAATGAATCTGGCAGGAATATATTGCGAATGGAAATTGAATCATGGCAAGGGAGAAAGGGTTATGGCAAGGGAGAAAATATAATGTCCTCTTGGAGAATGAGTTGACTGGCTAGTCTGTTGCAAGCCTTGTTAGTTAGGGAGTCTGCTTTCCTATTATTTGTCCTTAGAACATAGAAAAAGGAAATATTTGCAATATCCTTACTCACTATACAGCATCTATCAATAATCATGTTGAGTGCTATGTTGGGGGTCTGCGTTGAATTATTCATCATGTTGATGATGATTGCAGAATCACTGAATACCATGACATTTTGCAATCTAAGATTCTTGATCATTTGAAGGCATTTTAGTAGAGTGTAAGCCTTAGCTCTATTATCAGACAAACAACCAAGCCCCCATTCTAAGGAAGCCACGGTGCACCCATTCCCATCCATAATGAATCCTCTTACCCCAGCAATCCCAGGGTTTGCCTTCGAGGCACCATTGAAGAAGAACGCGGGCTTTTTGAGCCCGTCAAGCCACTCAATGAACTCTTTCTCTTTTAGTTTGATCTTCCACTGATCCTTCTGGGCAAACTGTTTGACAAGAGTTTTGTTTTACATCAAGGGGTTGTCTAGAGCGCTACCAAGGAAAATTCTTTCTTATGCCTGCAGATCACTGAGGTTATGGTAGTTGTTGTTTTTGGAGAGGATGGTCTCAATAGTAAGACTCCAAGTCTTACTCTGGACTTTCCTTGTGCAGGGATTTTGATCTTGGAAGGTAGCCTTGTTTCTTACAATCCAAATTTTCCACAACAAGACATAGGGGAGGGTATCTCAGACTCTTCTTCCTACATTCTTGTTTTTTTTCCCCATGGGTAATTCTTCTTCCAATTGATAATCTGGTCTAATACCATGCTGTTTGCGCCAAGAGAAATCTGAAATGGAGCCACAAGGGAATGCCAGCGTTGATTGGAAAAGGGACTCTCGACAAAGAGGTGAGTTATTGTCTCTTCGGCCTTGAGGCATAGGGGACATCTGGAAGCACCATGGATGCCTCTCTTTTTAAAGTTTTCAGCGGTTAAGATCTGCCCTTTGAGCAAGGTCCATATAATACTTTGACCTTTGGAAGCGCTTCATATTTCCAAATTAGTTTCCAAATGGTCCAAGGAGGCGTGGGGAATTGCTCTTTATGAAGAGACTCATACCCAGCTTTGACAGTGTAGGGAGATCCAGAGGGATTCCTTCTGAAGTTGTCATCTTTGCATTTTAACAGGGGAGTTGTGTCGTGGAGCATGCCTTTCAAAATTATTTGATCATTTTCGAGGAGGGGAGGCATATTTGGAAAGGTAGAACCATTCCAGGTGCTGGAGCTCTCTTCCCAACTAGAGATATGTTCCAAAGTATTTATCCCTTGAGCTCGGAGATAATTTTGTATGCATAGGGTACTTGCATTGTTTAGGAGAGGAGGCTTCCCCATAATTTTATCTTCCCAAATTTTTATGATGCCTTCTCCATGTGGAACTTTGGAGACGTTGTTGCTAATGAAGGGGATGGCTTTTTTGCATAAAGCCCAAATTCGAGGACAAGGCCTATTTAGGATAGTCTGATTTAAGAGATTTTGTCTAGTATTGGAGAATTATTTTGACTGTGGCACTTGCTTCCACCAATTTTTCTATCTCGATATTAAGCGCCATACAATTTCCCCACCAAAAAAAATATTTAACAGCTTAGGGATACGAATTGCAAGACCTCCGTTTTCATATTTTGAGTGACCTTCCTCCATTTAACCAAGTTGATTTTTTCTTCTCTTTTTTGCACCCTTGCCATAACAATTTTCTCAGAGTAGCTTCTATTTTGAGTTGAATGTTGATGGGGGCTTGTAGCAGGGGAAAATGATACAAGGGCATTGCAAATAGGACGGCTTTTAGGAGAAAAATACGCCCATCCAGATTGAGCCGCAATGACCCCCATTGCTAAACTTTCTTTTTCATTTTTTCGATGGTGATATTCCATACCTCTGCTTTCAAAAGGCCTACATTTACAGGCATCCCAAGATATTTGAATTAAGTCCAATTCCACTTGTAGGAAACCCCAAATATTTGGGTTATATTGTGGATGGTGTTGATTGTTCCATTCCACCCATAGATACAACTTTTATGGTAGTTTATTTTCCCTCCAGAGTATTGCATAAACTTGTCGAGAAGAGATTTAAATCTCTGAGCTATAATGCTGGTGACTCCACCCATCAAGAGGGTATCATCGGCAAACTGAGAGTGGTTCATGTTTTTTACTCCGCTACCAAATTTGATACCTGTGATTAGCCCAACTCTGTGCTTGTGGTCCAAGGCTCTGCTGAAAGACTCTGCCATAAGAATGAAGAGGAAGGGAGATAAAGGGTAGCCTTTTCTAAGGCCTCAGAAGGATTGAAAGTATTTTCCAGGTCTACCATTGACTAAGGGAGAGATCTAAGGTTTGGATATGCAGGAGTAGATGAGGGATATGAAGTCTGTAGAAAAGCCCATTTTTTGGAGGATTGAGAGGAGGAAGGAGTGTCTCACACTGTCAAATGCATTGGAAAGATCAAGCTTCACGATAAATCCTTATTCATATCTCATCATGCTGGCATGAATGGATTCTTGAACCAGAAGGATAGAATCAGTAATTTATATGTTCGCAATGAACCCTCCTTGATTGTTGGAGATGATATTCAGGAGGTGAAATTTGAGACGGTTGGTGAGGATTTTGGTAATGATTTTGTACGATGTGTTACAAAGGGAGATAGGCCTGAATCTGGAGAAGGAAGTGGGCCAATTCTCTTTGGGGATGAGAGCAAGGAATGTTGAGTTTGTGAATCCACCAATCTGATTTTTTCTTTCAACCCAATGGATCATTTTCGTGAGGTCATTTTTATGACATCCCAGAATGTTCTAAAAAAATTGATGGTGAAACCATCCGGCCCCGGAGACTTGTCGGGGTGAAGAGTCCAAATTGCGTTAATGATTTTAGCCTCCTCGATTTCTTTGGTGAGATAAGAGTTGATCTCATCCGTGATCATATTAGGCATGTGAGCCAAGAATTCATTGTAGTCCTCCAGCTCTACAATTTCTATTAGGAGATTTTTGTAATGGCATTAGGCAACAGTTTGATAGTCTCCTGGTCTATGTGCAGATTTCCAACTTCATCTGATATGGAAGTGATATTATTTCTTGACATTCTGATAGTGGCTTGTTTGTGGAAAAAAGAGGTATTTTTTTCTCCGGCCTGCAACCATAGATGTCTAGATTTGAGCCTCCATTTTGCCTCATCTTTCCTATTTTCTTGATACAGGTTCCAATATATCTCTTTTTCTTTATCTTGCTTTTCTTTGCTCATTCCATGAGTGTCAATGTCAGTTTGTATGGCTTCCAGCATGCTCTTGGTGTCAATTCTGATTTTGTCCAGTTCTCTGTAATGAAGTTTGGTCCAACCTTTGAGGGCAATGTGCACCAGCTTTAGCTTGGTTTCCCAAATATGCATTGGGTATCCCTCTACGTGTTGCTGCCAAGTGCAATTCACTATTTTTCTAGCTGTTGATATGTCACTCCACAGAGGATTAAATCGGAAAGGGAGAGGCCCAAGGGAGGGATGATCACCAAGGACAAGGGAGACGGGATAATGATCAGAGGCAGAACAAGGCAAAATGGTGGAGGTAGCAACAGAGAAATGGGAAATGAGAGGAACAGCAACAAGAAATATGTCAAGCCTTTCCATAATATTTTCTACCCCAATTTTGCGATTGCTCCAAGTGAAGTTTCGTTTTTTTGGAATGATATCAACTAGATCGTGGTCTTGAATAATGGTCCCCAAATGCTCCCTTGAATGATCAGGTTTGAAGATGCCTCCTCTTTTTTCGTTGGCATGCAGGATCAAGTTTAGGTTCCCTCCAATGATGACGTTGGAGATGTCCTCACCGTCTATGTCATTTTTCAAGGAACTCCAGCATGCCTCTTTGTCTCTGTAATGATTTGGCCCATATATATTATACACAATTATCATAACATCCTCTTGCATGTTCTGTAGGTTGACTTTAATCTAATGGAGAATTTTTACAACTGCCAGCTGCTTCCAACTATTCTGGTTCCAAATTGTAGCTATTCCACCCAAGGCACCTCTAGATTCCACCATGGTGCCCGTATAATTTCTCATTTTACTTATGATATTCCCCATGTTTTTTTCTCCTTGTTTGGTTTGTAGGAGGAGAATGATGTCAAGTTTTTCTTGATTGAGAAGGTATCTTAGGGCAATGTTTTTAGAGGGGTGCCCTAATCCCCTACAATTCCAAGTGAGAGATTTCACTATTTTAGGAATGCAGGTTGAGACCATGCTTGTTGATCAGTGGTTATCATTGATGTCAACCCAAGCAACACCAGGGGCTACCCTGATCTTGTATGGTAATTTTGACCAAAAAATTACTATATTCCGGGTCAAGAATATTTTTTATGGTTTCTACTTGTTGAGATGTTTCTGTTGATATATGGCACGCCATATAATTCTTCACAGTTTGAGAGATATTGATATTTGAAGTTTGTAACCCAGTTAGTGGGCTAAAACCCCATGGGGTTGTGGTGTGGGCCATTGAAAATTCATTAATTAAAAATTTTTAAGCTCTTGAAATCCCTCCCATGTTCTCTTGTTGAAGACCTTCTCAACCTAAGCATTTATATAAATTGTGATCCTCATATCCTCTTTATGTAGGGATTTCGCTACCTTAAACAGGTTATCATGTAATTTGCACTATAATTTTTTTTCTACAAAGTTTCAGAAGCTGAAATTTTTATGAGGCAAAGAAACAATCTGAGGAAGCTCCTGTAAAAATTTTAGATCAAGGTGCGCAATATTTTCGGAGATATGATCTGTGGAAATCAATGTTTTTGCAGGCTCCTAAACTTCATCTCAAAGAAGTGACCTTGGGAAAATCGTCATAACTCTCTCTCTAAGTATCAGTTTGGAATTATGTAAGAAGTGGTAGATAGTGCACAGAATTTAGTTTTTGTTGTATCAATTTCAGAGCCAAATGAAGAAACAGTGACACATGGCACACCATACAAGTTCGCTCTACTGAACCAGTCCATAATTAGGCCATTGTGAGAGATTGGGCATAACTCTCCCTTGAAGAATCAAAATTGGGTCAGACCTGTGGCATTGGAAAGAAGACTTAGAGGACTAATATAGGACCGAAAATCACAGATTGGGGATCTGAAATAACAGAGATACACCAGATTCAATATCGAGCTCCTAGAAGGCAAGAAAAAGATCAATCATGTGTTGTCAAGGGTTGCAAAGGACTAGACTTTATAGGGCAGAAAAGCAAAGCAAGGTGCAGTAGAGGGTAGCATGACAAGAGCAGCAATCAAGGTGTAGAACAATAGCAAGAAGTTAACCACATGAAGTCTTCAAGTGGGCAGCATTACATACAGTCATTGTAAAGGTATCATTGTACTAAATCATTATAAATGCATCATTGTAAAATTGTACAAGTGCCTATCTGCCAAGAGTTGAAGAGGCAGTCGGGAGGTCTAGGATCATCATTAGGTGGTTGTGTCATAGTTTGGGATATGTTCTAGTGTGTCTTCTTCTTCTACATAATTCTATATCATTGTAAATTGAACCATTTTCCTTGGTACAGGAGTCCATTCTTGTTTTATTCTTCTATAGGGTGGTAGGGTGGTGCCAGGCTGGTGCATGAAGTCACCAACAGGTTCAAGCCTGTGAAAAATTTAGGGTGTTAGGGTGGTGCTAGGGTGAGTTGTAGCTCATTGGGTGTTGGGGCATCCATTCAGTTGACTACTGAAGAATCTCAGGCGTTGGAGTGTCCATCCAGTGGGAACTGGAGAAGAATGTTTTTCTAGATTCTAGGAAGTTGGAGCTTTATTTTCAATTGGAGTTGAATATTAAAGAATTATTAGAAAAACATTCAGGTGGTTTTTGTCTTGAAGAGGGTTTCCACCTTAAAAACTGTGTGCATTTTTGTTGCTTTTGTTTATTGATATCATTGTACAAACACTGATAATAATTGAAGATTAACTAATGCTCTGAAATATTAATAAGAATACTAATTGAAAGGAATATTGATTCACCCCCCCTCTCAGTATTTCCAACACTGTCTTCCCTCCTGGTTCATATTGGTTGGCTTCTTTGCGTATAAGCCCTCCAATTAAGGTTTCTATTGGATGTTGTGTTCCCAATGCAATCTCCTTATGTGTTGCTTCATCTCGATGGTGTTTGGCTAACTTTCTTCTAGGGCCTATTTTTTTTAGTTTCCAAGATAGACCCATGCGCCTTAGTTGCGTTTCTGGTGACAATCCGAGCTGATGATGGCTCTGTTGAGGAAGATGGAGGACATGACTTGGAAGTAGAGGGATGAGCAATGGGATCCAGTTGAGGAACGGGGATGGAGATTTGGGGAGGATCCTCTTCAGAGGAGGGAAGGGAAGAGAAGGGAGTAGAGGGCGGGATCAGGGGTTTGAAGAGAGTTTGGAGAAGGATCCAGATGAGAGAAAGTGGAGGGGTTAGCTGAGTGAGATGGTAGGTGGGCAGATGAGGCACCAATGTTTCTAGGGTTAGGCACAAACTTTTTATTTTTTATGAATTCCCATTGTGCTTCAGAATCTGGGTTTTCGAACTCAATGAATTTTGTACATCTATTAGCAAAATGACCATATTCATGACATACCTTACACTTGAAAGGGAGTTGTTCGTACTCCAACTACTGAATATGAGTCCAGTTTTCCACCTTTAGCTTGATCGCCTCTGGTAGGCCTTTCCCCAGATCTACCTCAACGCAGATTCTTACAAAAGCTTGCATGTTTTCCTTTGGTTTGCTTCGATCAATAAAATTTTCGACAACATTCCCAATCGTCCGCACTGATTCATCTCCCCAACAGTGGAGGGGGAGGTGAGGAAGACGAACCCATACTGGAACAACATTGGGGACGTCAAGCTCTAGATCAAAGTCTGGAGTCCATTTGTTTAAGTAAGCCCTCTGGTGTCCATGAAGTATGGTCCATTTCTAAATATCAAGTCTTTGTATTCCTTTGTCTCAAAGTGGAATGTGTAAAATCCCCTACCACAAAATCTGAATGAAATTTTGCCTTTGATCTTATTTTTCTAGTTGTGTTCCATCCATTTCTAGATTGTCTTAAGCGAGGGCCAGAGGCCAGTAAATTTTCTGATGAGGCCTTTCTCAACAAGGGAGAGAGTAGCCATTCGTGGGATCAAAGAAGGAAGAGAGACTTCCTGAATCCCATCCATTTTATTGATAAACTTAGAGATTGTGGGCCTCGGTTGAGGCAGATTCAAAGCGTTGATCAATGTCGAAAAGGTCGAGGTGGATTCAAAGAGCTTCTCAACGCCAAAAAGGTTGAGGCATGGTCTGGAGGAGGGGCCGCCTCCAGGATATCTTCCGAAGGGGCCATGCAGCCGAGAGCGAGCAACGGGGGCTGCTGTAGCAAGGATCGGGGCTGCTGCACGACCACTATGAGACTATTTCCTTCATATTATTATGACCGTGTTACATATACATTTACATATTACATGTACATTTAACCCCATATATGCCCCCACTTGCGTAACACCATATACATTTGACCCAATATCATCCCCCCTTGGGGTCATAACATTTATTTTAAAAACATTAATTTAGATAAAATAAGGAAGAGAATGATTAAGAAAAGTTGTGAAAAGTATGGTAATGGTGAATATCACCCAAAACAAATGAATTTCTATCAAAATATAATGGAGGAGAATTAGAGTGTCCAAGTCATAAAGCATTTTGAAGAAAATCTCCAAAAGGTGTTTCAATATTGTAAATGAATTCTAATTCCTTAATTGTAAATATTCTTAGTTTCTTTAATTATTATAGAAAATTTTTAGAAAATATATGGATAAGAGACAATTTTCCATAAGGAAAAAGAAAATTTGCATTGAAAATCATGAGAGATTTATGGAATAAATAATGAGAGTTTTAGTGAATAAAATATGAGAGCTTTAGGGAATAAATCAGGGAGTGATTTATGCATTTAGAAAAATATACTTTTGTTGTAACTTTGTAGTTAATCATTATAAGTCTAAGGGGAAAACTAATGGCTAAATGAATGGGAAATCAAACCATAGAGAGAATGAATACCTTTGAGCATATGTATGTACAAAGCTAGTTTAATGAATGAGATTTCATGCATAATTTTGAATCTAAGAATCCTATGTAAATTATTAGTTTTGTGACTACTAGAAAATATATCATTGTTTGTTATCCTTAAGATTGCAAGTTAATGGAAGTGAACATAGAAGGAAAAGTCAATTTTCTTGCATCAAAGTCCAATAAATGCAATGAATACAAGTATAACAACAAAATATTTAGCAATTTTTGCAAAATCATAGTAGCCAAATAGTGAAAGAAAATTCAATAAGAGAGCTAAATAAAAAGAACAAAGAGTAGACCTATAATAATATGAAACAAGTGGAGAATATGGACTTATTCTATATAATAAATGAATTCAATAATGAAAAATGCTACTATGGAGACTTTGGAGAAACATGACAAGAAAGTAATCTCCATAAATCTTCTTATAAAAAACTTTGGCATTAACTGACTTTCGAGGTGTCAGCACTTCCATCTAATCCATATTGGATGTGAGCACTCAATATGACTTAATGACCATGATGACTTTGTTGATGAAAAAGCCCCTTGTCAAAGTGCACTTACTACTTCCTTAGGGAATTTAACATTGGTGGGACTATAACACTTTCCCACTATCATCAATCCAATTTCCCTCTTATAGATTAGATTGGCAAGAAATAAGGCGATTATGATGCTAAGCTAGGGGTATTCCTAAGGCTAACATGATACCCAACCTTGTATGTGCATTAATATAAGAAAATGTACTAGAAGAAAGAATTATATGGGAACAAAACTCAAGGAAAACATGACAAATTGATGTAGAGACCATAAAACAAAGTTTTAAGATTAGCTCAGGCGGTCATGAGCTAGACATGAGATCTCTCACCCCATAGTTGGGGATGTCATGGGTTTGACTCTTTTAACCCCCTTGGGATGTCATGGGTTTCATAACTGTCTTTTGAAATTTTGTATAAAAAGATTTGGAAAGAAGAAGCGAGGTTCCAGATTTTTGGAATTTAGAGCACTACATTTTTGTGCTTTACTTTCATATGTTGATGAATAAAGTTTTCACAGAGTTTCCAAAACTTGTGGGTATGATTAGTCTTTCTTGTTTCATCTTTTGTTAATGTTCTTCTCTCAGAATTAAGTAATGAATTTTTTGGTCTCTAATGTTACAGTCTTGTGAGTTAGAGTTAGAATCCTTCATGATGTGCTCCTTTATTTTGTATTTCATTTCATGCTAGTCATTTTTCTTCTAAAGTTAAAGATAATAGATTTTGTGTAAGATAACCTATTATCTGTGACTTTCCACTATCATTTATTTATGTCCTTTCTGTCATTTTTATTAAACATTAGAAGGCATTTGTGAAAGCATTGTTCTCATATGAAAAGTTAAAGGGTTTTAAATTATATTTATGGGGCTTTATAAAATGAATGGAAAAATAAAAATAAATAAAAAATCTTAAGTTTTACATGAATATCTTCAGCATTGATTTCTCCTAAACCAGAGATTGTCTCCCAAGGTACAATAGCTTCAACGAATTGTTGCAATGCACAAAAATAACCGGCATCTTATGCTCTTTTCGTCTTTATGTGCATACCGAACCTCTACCAAGACAACGACTTGATTCATGCCTTTTTAATTAGTGTATGGTTTGGAAGTTACTCTCCCAGTTGAATGTGAAATTCCTTCATTGAAATTAGTTGTCGAATTACTCCCTGGTACTTCACCTGAGGAGGAATCGTTGCTTTATCTGGAGAGTCTCTATGAGACTCGTCGAATTTTTGCTATGGTCACTGAGACTTAGAAAAGATGCATTAAAGCGCAATATGAAAAATTTGTAACCCCTTGTGTATATGTCGGAGGAGACTTGGTCCTTTTATATGATCAAGCTCATGATAAATTGGGTATTGGGAAATTCGAACCTATGTGGCACAAACCCTTTATTGTTAAACGGGTATTACAAAAGGGTGCCTATGAGTTAGTAGACTATAAAGGGAATCAATTGGTTGAGCCCTACAACGGGCTTTACCTCAAGAAGTATTATGCTTGATTTCACATGAATACTTTGTACATTAGTGTGTGTTTCATTAGTGTGAATTTTTTTGGTGTTTTGTTTGCCTCTTTTGCAAACATGTTTTCCACTGCTTACCATGTTCTACTTAGTTTGTGGATATCGACAAGCCTTCTTTCTCGTGTCAGTTTCGCTAATGGCACTTGTCATTGTACATAGAATCTGTCTTCCGTTGCGTGGGCACTTTATGCTCCCAATGGTGAGTTAGTGAGTTTACAGGGCATATATCTAGGTCGAACAACTAATAATATTATTGAATATAGTGTGGTTATCGAACTATTATCAGGAGTAGTTGCCCTTGGAATTAGGGCGTTAGTTTTCAAACTCAATTCACAATTCATTGTATTACAGTTAAACATGCATTATTCAATAATAAACCTTCAGATTATATGGATGTATCTACGTGTTCGATTATTGGAGCAAAATTTTAATTATATTACTTATCATCACATTCCAAGAAATCTAAATACAGTAACATATACATTGGGAAATTATGTTTTAGATAGACATTTGTGTAACATGTAAAAGAAACCAGGGCATATATATATATATATATATATATATATATATATATATATATATATATATATATATATATATATATAGAGAGAGAGAGAGAGAGAGAGAGAGAGAGAGTTTGCAAAAAGTGTGATACATCAAAAAATCAAATTCAGTGTTCTGAGACACATGGCTTTTCAATCCTACATAAGTGCAGAAAAAAAACTAAAGAGACATGTATATCCTCAAACATGGCGCTCATGATAACATGTAATGGCCCTGACGACTCGACCTAACAATGGAAGTATTATGGTTGATATCCCCATAGTATGTCTTTGATATCGTAGTGAGATGTCATCAATAGAAGCATAATCTGGTATGCCTTTGGTCGGAGCTAATAGGTTGCACTCCACCTCAAATATAGGGTTTTCTCCCTCATCATAAACAACAACCTCTATCTGGTGAAAAACCCTCAGTGCTATTTGAGACAACCCTGGAGGTCTCACTAGTCCAACATATGTAAGAAATCATAAGTTAAAATCTCAGTACACAATATAAAAATCAAAAACTTTAAAAACAATTCTTACTTAAGTCATCCCACTGTCCTCTCGGTGGTAGAGGTAGATCTGGGTTTCCTCTGAAGTCGGTCCCTGCATATGCCCAATCGTCGATAATGATCAACTGTTTTTGAATCCATACGAAGAAGGCATCAAGGAAAGACATATGTTTCCCACCTCCATCGCGTGGCATCATATCACTCCATCTCATAAGTCATGGATCCCTCGAGGTAGGAGGTTCTACCTCTATCCGCTGACATCGAAACAGGGGCACCCTCTCTAAGAAAAGAGTCACCAAGATCCACCCATAACCAAACTGTTTCAGCCTCACGGTCTTACATTTTGTGATTTTTTATTTCATGCTAATGAGCAACCCCTCACACCAGTTGAACACCATTGGACTCATACAGTCCATTGTATACTGAAAATGGGATTTGCTTGCCTCATCCAAGGCATTCAATCCCGCCACTCGTGCAATCGTGTAAAGTACGATCCTCAGAGTTCATTGACAGTTTTAATGTCAATTTTTCCACTTTTGGTCTTCTGAGAACCATGACTGCAGTGTCTGGAAATGAGCATCTCTATGCTCTCGCCACCTGGTCTAGCCCCTGATAATTGGATTGGTTGTCCCCTCTTTGACAAACCAGTGATGAAATATATGTTAGACACATCAATCTTTAAGTCCTGACCACCAATCACAAAAAATTTGCAATCAACATCCCACCATCTCACAAGATATTGTAATAGATCCAATTGGGATCGAATCTCGGGTGTCTAGAAAAATTTGAGAAAACCGCAATTTCGCAGAGCTCTTATGCAGTTTGGGTTTGGAGATGCTTCTCGATTTTCTGCTTCATGGCCTCTTTTTTTCCATTCTATGGCCATATTTCTCCTGCAAAACATCAATTAACAAGGATTAAAAACCTTTTATGGAAGAAATTTGGCAAGAAATTGGTCTAAATTTGAGAATTCTTCAAAAAAATTAGCTCTCGGCTTCAGCGCATCTGTTCATGAATTTTTACGTGCTCGTACTTTAAGGGCTAGAGCGATTTGTGTGGAACCGACGGGTGAATCCTACATTGGTTTCCCACGTGGCCTAATTTTTCAAGGGCTCCCTAAGCATATAAAAAATGGATGAAAATGCTTAAAAACATAGACAAAATGCAAGCAAAAGAAAGAGCTCTTACTTGCAAGAAACAGTGCGGTGAATGGTGTCTTGGATCGATCAAACGATGCGCCTGAAGTTCAAAGAAAAATAAGGGTAAAATGATTTTCACAATTTGACAACGGTAAAATGATTTTTGTTTTTAATTTTTAACTATTAAAAGTCTTTTAATAAATATTTTTAATATTTAAATGATTTTTACCATTTTATAAAGTATTTTTTCCTATTATTTTATATTTTCCTTGATCACAATGACATTTGATTGCATGTGCAGCGGCAGGGAATCTTGCATCAATCTCAATAATTGGTGATCGACAAGTTATCTTTTATCATTTTTTCAGACTCGTGAAAACAAACAAAAAAGGAACCCCCAACTTTTTTTTTTTTTTTTTTTTTTTTTTTTTTTTTTTTTTTTTTTCCGACTCTTGGAAAATGAAAATATTGTTGAGCACTTGTCCTTTCAAGCTCGTTAAAATAAATGAATCGACGTCATGTCAGTATACGTTTGGGTTGAGGTTGACTAATTACGAAAAAGGAATACCTTAGTCAAACATGACTAAGCGGTTCTCTCGGATATTGTTTTCTACCTTTTCGGATTCGAGGGATTATCTATGAAAAGGGATCTTTGAAGTTTTCTTTTATGCTTCTTTTTTAATCAAACTCTCTAAACATGAAAAAGATGTTGAGCTACCCATCCATCGGACCTGTAAAACTTAAACGACGAAGGAATTTTCACCATGACAAGACCGAGTTACTCCTTCCTAAGACTCATTAAACTTACTAGGATGGATTCATCCGAAGGGTGAACTTATACGTTAAGCATATGGTATCCTCTTCAAGCTTTCTATCAAAAATAAAGAGGTACTCTCTAGAAATAGCAGGGGAAAATGGAAGTAAAGTATGTCTTGTATTATGTATTGAAGGTAGAATGTTGCTCTTGAACATGACATTTATTTGCATCTCGTGTTAGGTTTGGGTTATCCTCTCTTCGTCAATTGCCTTCCTAGGTTTGGGAAATCCATTTGCCTCTCATTCAATCATATATTGTTGTCACCATGACCATTGATCCCATTTTGAGTCAAATGCTGCCAACATCTGGAGTTTCATCGTTGATATGTTCAAGAGAAGTCCTATCTGCAAAACTCAAACCTCTCATACTTATCTAACCCTCTCTGAAACAATATTGAATCATTCTTATCTACGTTGAGAAATCTTATGTTTCGTGTCGATGATGTGGGAAACATTATGGCCCTCCTTCAACGGATCGCTTCCTATCGACATCATCTCATTATCCAGGAAGTTGATCTACAAACTCCCTTTCAGTACCTTGGAGCTTGCATGCCTTAATGGCAAGTTCTTTGTGTTCAAAAACATGTTCACATCATTGGCCTTTGATCGAATGATTATGCAAGTGTTCGAATTAAGTTCCCTTATTCACACTTGTAGATTGTGTTGTCGTACCTTGAGGACCATCGTCATTATTGTGGTTTCTCTCATGCATGTTAACGATTACCTAATTGACAGGTAATCAGGTGGTTCTTACCATGTTAGACATTAGTACATCTATTCACATGGTTAGATTCGTATGTTGGACGGATTGAGATAGAGACAAAGACCCCGGATCACATCTATTTGAATCCAAGCTGCATGGAATATTCATGATTGTACACATGATCCTTTCTATAAAAATTATTGTGACCATCTTGTCGATAGATACATATGCTCTTTTCTAGTCGGATGGCTGCGCCCATGTCGTGGATTCATGTGTTCTTTGATGCCTTGTCCTATCAAGCATATTTATATCAGAGATGTCACATATTGTATTGAATTTGATTTAATGGTTTCCTGAAGGTGGTTTTCCAAAGTCCTTGCCTTGACTGATAAAGCACTTCAACCATCATTTCTCGTTATGCTTTCATGCTTTAGGAGGCATCTATTACACAGTATTTTATTGCATTCTCTATTCCCTATCTAAAGTGTCTTTCTTTGTGTCACTCATGGCACAAATTCCACAAAGTGAAAAAATCTATGACAACATGTTCACCATGAATTACGTGCTAAAAGCATCCCTCAAGAAATGGATAATAAGTGCAATACAACAATTCTGGAGAAAGCTTGTAAAAAACCCTAATTTTTTGCCTTAGTGCAGTTCTCCCCTATATGCACTCGTGCTTGTCACCCTGTGTGTAACTGGTAAATAGGATGGCAGTGTGGGATTTAAAGTTAAAAGCTGTGTTGGTCCTCTTCAGGCAGGTTCTCCAAAAATGGAGCAAAATCTTCTTCCTCTAGAAGTCTCAAGAATGGAAGTCTAGTATCTGTTGGTTGAGGATATGGTCGAGTTCTCCCATTTTGAACCTTTGATCCTATCTTTAAAAATCTCCGTCTTTGATATAAGGACTTTCATCCCTCATTTTTGGATCCATAACCTCTCCAACCTCACTATAAATGAATGTCATGCCTTCCCCAAATGGTTGGTCATTTTTGGTTGCCTTTCTAGTGCGCGAATGCGCTTAAACAATGTCAAAATTCCAAGGAGAAAGAGTGCTTGAAATCTTTGGCTTGGACTTGGAATCCCATCCCGAAGGAGACCTCAAACATCAAGGCACTGATTCTATGCTTCCCTCTTTAATTTATCAATAATACAAAGGGTGTTCCCTAAGGTTTTCAATGATTCATTTCTTAGTATGATGCTCCTTGATCTATCATATAGTTTACACTAAAATGCAATATACTAGGGTTTCTCTGTTTGTCGTTACTTGATATCTCTTGCAGGTATTCGTGCATAAAGGAATAACGAGGAGCGACCTTGGAAGCGAAGAGATCAAGATTAATATCAACAAGCAACCACATAGGAGCGAGGTAGGCCATCATCCTCTCTCATGTCATTTTGATTTAACCTAGAAAAGTTTTCTTGTTTTTATCTCGTTTTTTACTAGACCCACTCATTGGGCTAGAGGGATCGCTTCTATCTGTAGAAGGGATTGCCCGGTTAACAACTCATTCCTTGCTGAGACAACTTCAACTTCTAATCTTTTGTATTGTTCTTCTCACTCCTTTAGACAGTCGTTGATCACTTCTCTCTCCTTTAGCGAGTTGCTGATCACTTATTCAACTCTCTTTGCTTCTTCCATTTATTTACTTAATTTAATAATTTCTTCCTTATACACATGCTCTCTTTTGTCACATATATGAAACAAATTATTTTGATCTCTACTTTAATTTGTGAGTTTGTCTATTTCAATCTATGTTGAATCAAAATTAGCTTGATTTTGCATCTGTCTTTTCCTCATGGAAAATAGTTACGTCTACACTAGCAGAGGTCTCATTCGACTAATCACTTTCTATCTAAGAGGCCTTTTTATTCTTCCTCTTTTTATATTCATTTTCTACATTATTTCTACTACTATTTCCTTCATTCATGAGCTGTAACCTAACCCAAATTTATTTTTCACATTTTAGATATATTACCATGTCAAGATCCATATTGTGAAGGCTCTTGTAAATTACACATTTTTCCTGAGCATACCATTGTTGCTCTTGCGTAGAGGAGGATTCTTTACAATATCCATCGCATACTAACTTCCATACATTAGGCCCATAACCTATTAGTTCATATTTTATTTTTTATCTCCATTCTTAAAGGTTTGCAATACTTAACATAAGTACATTTTGATAATCCATGATACAACTAGGTCTACCTTCCAACTGTTAAACTAATACAGAAGGAACCAGCCCTCACACCAATTGTTGGAAACTTGACTAAACTAAGAGTGGAGTAAATTAGTTTAGTGCATTCATGGATAACCTTTTCTTTTCTTTTTAATATTTGTTTGATCTATTTAAATAGCATCATAACACCTCATGAATGGTAGATTTAATATATAAACAACATGTAACATTTAAACCAAAACATGAAAATCAACACATGTGGACACCAGATATAAATGGAAAACCATAAAGGGAGAAAACCACAAATTTTTTGTTGTTGTGATGCAAAGGCAAGCTCCTACTTCCTCTATTACATCAGGTTTTGGAGGTTATAACCTCTCTTCTATTTTGAAAGCTACAACTTTTTGGGAAGCTCCTTCTCTCTCTTACATTAATTTTATGAAGGTTACAAGCTACATAAGGCTCCTACCTCAGCTTTTTTGCAAGCCACAAATTGCTTGCAAGCTCATACTTCCACTTTAACAGGCTCCAACCTATTCTTTTTCAAGCTACAAGGAGACTACAATCCCTTGATACAAGAAAAATATAATGTGTTGGTTTGCCTAGTCTATATGTTTTCATAAGTCCATATTTATTTCAGCTTCTTCTCCTCCTCAAATATGCTTCACATATACTCTTCTACCTATGTTTCTTTAAACCATGTAACTCACGAACAACAACTCAACTCTTCCACACACTCTCTAACATTCCAACCTTCCAAAATCACATATTTTATAAACAAACTTTGTTGGTTGTTATTACTCCATGCAGTAGCATGAAGTGAATTGTCTTGTCTCTTTGCATTCCATTCATTTGTTTCACACCTTTTCATATTTTGAACATTAAAACAAAGTTAATGGTCCACCAAATACTATTTAAAAGAAAAATATCAACCAACAATGCTTGCATGAGCCAAAATAACTCTAAGACCATGTAACTTCATCCCAACTAGGAAAAAAATAAAAATTCTTCATCCAATCATGCATTATGACTTCTTTAAGAATCTCTGCAAGAAATACATCACAACAACTCTATCAACATCATTAGCAAAAAACCAATGCACCTTTACAACACCTTTGTAACTAAGCATACTGTCAATGAACATTTGAACAAAATTTGAACTCAGTGAACATGAACTATATTGTGTGAATAGGAAACCTTCCATCGTCACAGGAACACCATAAGCACTTCAGTCACTTTAAGTAGTTCTTCAAATCCGACCTAATATATCTTGTTACTCTGCAATACATCACAACATCACATATGCCAACGCGCATTCACATACCATCAACACCAACCTCTGCAACATTTGCAACATAACATCTTCAGTTGCTTCAACAAAAATAAGCAAACTTCCTAAATTGCTTCAACAACATACCTTGCCTTTGCAATACACTAGAAAGCATCACAACACACCTTACAAACAAATGGTGACCACACCTCTGTCAAGCATGCGTAACAAGCATACAAAACCAATTACACAACATATGAAAACAACATAAGAGCTCCTTTACTTCAATAACATAAGAGCTCCAGTTAACCACTTCAACACCATTTTCAACATAACTTACTTCCCTTCAAGCACAACAACCATAACATCACAACACAATACCATATGCAATCACAACATAAACAAAATAAGCATAAAAACACCTGCATCAACACAAGCATTCCATTAAGTTCAACTTCAACTATGTATACATCAAATAACCCTTTTCCATCACCCTTTTCCATAAATGATATTTTTTCCAATAGATTAACCCTGGGAAAACCCAACAACCCTTTCCTTAGAGAAATTATTCAATTCAAAAAGAGATACAACTGATCTTTTCTAGTCAAAATAAATTCAAACAAACTAACAAGAGAACCTTGGTCAAACCTAGTAAAATTGTCTTCTTATCAAGTGAAAATGTTGCCCAATAGACTCACCCTGGTTTGCTCTACTATGGTCGAATTTTAGCCTCTTCCTGCACTCAAAAAAATTGGACTTACTGCCAGATATACCCAAAACTCGTCCACACGTGTGAAGTCAACAGAGAGTAAAAGACATGTGTCCAAGGTCAAACTAGAGAGAGAAGATGTTGGATTTGTCTTCGTCCTTCTTGTCATTTTTCTCCTTCACTTGGATTAGGATATGTTATGTCTTGTGTGATCGAATGGTGCCAAGAGTAGGAGGTCGATTGACCGATATATATATATAGAGAGACTTCTTGGGAGGCCGAATGGGTGTCACAACAAGGTAGGGCTGACTTGATCATGTGGAGGGCCAACTTGACTTTCTTGATGCCTAAAATATTAAATATAAAAATTCAAATTATTTCTTTTAAAAATGACATGAAGAACATGTCTTGAATTTATCATTACATAAATATTCGAAGGGCTAAATTATAAAAATATGAATATTGACCATAGCTACAAAAATATAACACTCCCGCTTAGCTAGGGAGGTATTCATAATGACTTCGTCAAATGTTCTCTTGTTGAAAAATTTCTCTAAGGACAGGTTAAATGAGCTAGCTATGTTAATGTGTCAATCTACTGCCTTTGGAAAGCATCATGCATCAACATCATTCTCAACAAATCGTCCCTTGGAACCTGGTCAAAAACCATGACCTATGGTGAAACAATGGCCTATTACTATTCTTGCATGCTAACTAAATGGTAACTCCCTTGCCTAATGCTAGAGTAACTCACTTTCCCACATGGGAAGCACTTCGAGCCTTGATTCTCTCTTGACCATTCTCCCTAGCCACATTTTGTGGCCCCTGGTCAATAATTGACCTATATATATCCTGACCTAGGGAGAATGTTTGCTCCTTAATGTGAAAACATCAAGAATCCCTCTCAGCCATTCCAAGCTTTTCCCTAAAGTACACAAAATCCCCCTTGGGAAGAGTCTTGGTGAGAATGTCACCAACCTACTAGTCTATAAATACATAACAGAGCTTCATTGCTCCCTTTTGTACCATCTCTCGGATGCGATGATACTTGATCTTGATGTGCTTTGACTTGTCATGAAAAAATTGATTTTCTAAAAGCTTCACACAACTTTGATTGTCGCAATGTATCACGATCGGATCCTGCACCTTATCAAGCAATATTGCAAGTAGCTTTCGAAGCCATACTACTTCAAAAATTTCCAAACTAGCTACAATATATTCTGCCTCTACAGTTGTAAGTGCAACAAATGTCTTCTTTCTGCTCATCCAAGATATCATAGAAGATCTGAAACCGAAACAACATCCTGATTTGCTCTTCCTGTCTTCCACACTCCCTTCCCAATTAGAATATGAGAATCCCAACAGTTGTACTCCATCATTTGAGACATATCTCAAACCATAACTGATTATGCCACGTAGATATCCTAATACATGCTTTGTTGCAATCTAATGTGCATGCCTCGGTTCCACCTGGAATTGACTCAAAGTGTTTACTGCAAAGCAAATGTTTGGTCTAGTATTAACCACCAAATCTGATTCAGAGTCTCTCAAATTCTTTAGGTTTGTCACAATGGGAGTATACATGGACTTACATTCCATCATTATTAATCCTTGAAGGATCATAATGATATACTTTCCTTGACCAAGAAAGATAACTCCCGACTTTTTCCATATTTCCAAACCCAGGTAGTAATGCATCAAGCCTAGATCCTTCAAATCGTACTCAGAAGTCAACTCCCTCTTACAATTATCAATGAGATTCTCTACTCTTATCATAAACAAGTCATCCACATATAATAATAAAATCATAGGCTCACCTCTATAAACCTTGTAGTAAAGGTTTGGATCAAAATCACTCTTGGTAAAACCAAGACTCGACATATATCCATCAAATTTTGAATACCAATCTCGATGTGCCTACTTGAGTCCATACAAGGCTTTCTTCAGGTTGAAAACATGAGTCTCCCTCTCATGTACCTCAAAACCTTGAGGTTATTCTATGTACACTTATTCTTCAACCAACCCATTGAGTAAAGTTGTCTTCACGTCCATTTGTTGCAATTTCCAACCCATAACTGAAGTAATATAAATGATAGTTCTAATAGAAGTGTACCTAGAAATCGAAGAAAATGTTTCCTCATAATCCTCTCCCACTTTATGGGAGAACCCTCTTGTTATGAATCTTGCCTTGTAATTATCTATGCTACCATCCACTGCATTCTTGATCTTGTATATCCACTTGGAATTTACCACTAACTTCTCTTCAAGTCTTGGCACAATATCCCACATGTTATTCTTCACGATGGACTAGTATTCCTCTAACATGGCATCTTTCCAAACTTGTTGATTTGTTGCTTGCTCATAGTTAAATGGCTTATAATCAATGATATGACACATCAATGCAGTGGATCCTAAGTAGTTCTTAGGATGCTTGGTTTGTCTAAACGTGCTAGGAGGAGTTGCATGTCATTTTGTTTCTTGCAAAGTACTTTGAAGCCATGCAGATCTCTTCTTGAGTTATGGAACAACAACCATGGGAGGGCCCATTGGATCATTTGCCATTTTTGGCTCTTCCTGAGGTTCTTAAGAAGGATTCATTGGTTTAGAAGGCCTTGTACCAACATTATGAGGAGTTCCATATTCTTCATTATCATCAACATCCTTGCATTAGACAAAATTTGAGGTAAAAAATGGGCCTCAAAACAAAAATGTACAACCAAAATCAACTTTACAAGAACCAATAGAATTGAAGATGATGATGTCAATCATGGGGGATGATTCACTATTTTTGGAGTAAAAAGTCAAAATGATAAATAAATAAATAAATGAAAAAATTACTTTTCAACTTATCTCCCTATGAATTTACTCAAATTTTTAGCGAGCGCACTTGTTAGATGCAAAATTTAATTTTGTATCCAAGTATTTTTCATGTTGAATACTTTCGATGGAGCCCAATACACGAAAAAATGAGAAATGCATGAAAAACGTGATTGCAATCACATTTTTTCATGTATTTCTCTTTTTTTTGTGTAGCAATATCCATCAAAAGTATTCAACATGGGTACTCCTTGTATTTGAAATTGAATTATGCATCCAACGAGTGCTGCTACTCAAAATTTGAGTAAAATATTAGGAAGATAAGTTGAAAAAATAGTTTTTTTTCTTTTTCTGTTTTCACTCCAAAATTTGATGAGGTAATCTAATCTTATCTTATTATTCCAACTATTATTTCCACCATCCATCAAGAGAAGGTGGATACTACAACCTTGTGTGTGTGAAAAACCTGTGCCATTTCATAACATATGTAAAAAAATGAGACCATATGTGACATTATCTTATTGACACGCCTTTGATGAAACCATATGTGGCTTCTTTATCACAAAATGAGACCATACACGACTTATTTAACTTCACTAGCTTCTGCAATGGTCTAGGACTGGGACATCAGCTACATGGATCACGGTGAAATTTTGTTGAAGTTGCATCAGAAGGGTAACCTTGTATACTTGGATCAACTCGTGGATCTCTAGGAACTGGTACTGATAGTGAGTGTCCAACGGAGATAAGGCAGTGGAGATAGCGGTCTAGAGATAGAGGTAGGGTGGCAAGTTCACACTCCAACGATCAAAATAATGGGATGGCATGGAAGTGATGGGGTATACTTGAGATGGAGTAAATGATATGGAAAACAACAAAGCTTGGTTTTATCTTAGTCTAGGGATCTATAGGTACATGGGCAATAAATAAAGGCGGGGCGCTCTAGTTTGAGTTTGAAGTGTTTTATTATAAGCTATATGCTAGGGCCAGGACCAAAGTGGGATAGTTTTATGAAGTTATCTCTTTTGGGATATTGGGTGATGTATCCTCTCTCTATTTACGTGATATTTCTCATTATACTATTCTACGGGTCTCAACTCATCAACTGCAGAAACACCTTTATACCACGCCCCAAAATATTGGATATTTGTCTTATGCTTTGACCCACTAATTCATTCTCTATCAAACAGGAAATTATATGTATGAGAAGCACCCCAAACATCCAATTACCTGAGTGAAAAATAATCCTCCTATGGAGGGAGAGATGATGGTGTTTGGTTCTCTCCTTACTCAACAATATATCTCCTCATATTTTGGCTATCTATGGTTGGTGTTGTGTGGCCCGCTACCCTGAGAAATGAAATAAATAGATCGTTAATCAATGGATTAGAAATGGGTGGGTTGATATGAAGTCGAGGATGCACTTTTATTATTAATAGTATTTTTCCACCCATTAGAAATCTCAAGTAACGTTACTACTCGTAAGGACCTTCTTAGGAATTTTTATTTATTTGGTGTACTTAGGATGTTGCCTTTCTAATGCTTTCCTCTATGTTTACAGTTACGAGAACAAGTACCCATACAAGTAGTAGTTATCCTTAGGCTAGTAGCCTTACTAACGCTATTTACAAGGAGGAGTTGTACTAAGGCAGCGATCTAAAGAAGGAATTATCACAAAATTGTACTCATCACTCAAGCCATGCAAATATTATGTATGGAAAATTTTCAAACATATCTGTTGCACATCCATTCAATCATTGTAAAGACCAAATTGTAACAATTTTCCATAAAACATGGATCTAGCATCCAAATGTAGACATAGTCAAACAATAATTTTGACAACTCTCTATAATGGTTGGCTCCCTTACTACGACAGGCGTGTAGTGCACTTTCTCCCACTGTAAAAAACAGAACACGTTTGGAGACATCACAAATCTTTCTATTTGCCTATATCTATTCTACGGGTGCATCTGAATTTCAATTCGCATATAAGTTGGCCCTGGTGGTTGGTTTGAGGTGGAAAAATTAAGGAGGGGAATTATTGGGACCAGCTTGGCCACAAAGGCCGCCACTAGTGGTCTCTTTACCTAACCCACTTATAGCATGAATACCAGTAACAAACGACAACAGTTTCCTTTAATGAACACTTTCATGGGATGTTAATCATTTTGGTTTTGTAAGCGCAATAGGAAAAATATATATATAGATTATGTTAGTGCAAAGCAGGAATTGAGAATGGCAACTCCCATTGAAGTCAGTTATATCACAACTCTAGAGCTTCTCAACCTCTAAAAATCCCAAAATGTAGCCATCATAAATGTTAGGGATGTGGAGAGAAGTTTGGATATGCACATAGTGGGCTCTTTTCATTAAGCAAGCAATACGTTAAAAAAAAAATATTGATCTCTTGTAGAAAGTGGAGGGAAAACACACTTTGATTTTCCATTGTGCGTTGATCAAGGTTTGTGGGCCAACTTGTGCTCACATGATTATAGAAAATTTGTCAAATATTAAGAATATTCTTGTAATTGCCTCAGTCTCATTAGGTAGTTTATGTAACATGTAATACAACCCGAATTTCGTAATCGTTCTAGATACATTGATTTGGTAGAACATAATGCATACCTCTGTAACTTTTAGCCTTCAGTCTAGAATGCTCTATTAATCATGTTAAAACATTTAACACTCACTAGCTACCATGACTTATGTAACATTCCACGCAAGCATTACTCTAACTCGTAATATATTTGTCATAAAGTTCGATTCTCACTCAGGTCCCCTAACAATTCAATGTTATATATTCAGGCAATGTTCCACTCAACGACATAATTTTGACCACAAATCTCCTTTGTCATCTCTGCGCAGTCTACGACACATGCCATTCCTTGTGCATTTTCATTTGATACCATCCTTCTTTCTCTACATATACCTCATTTCATTTGCATTGATGCTTTATTTTTCAATTTGGTCCCCCTGTGATCCAACAATACTCTATGTTTCAACAAAGCTCCAATACAGGCTTCAAGTCTCAAAATTTAAAGAGAGAAATATATGTTTTAAAAGTTTATTTTTCTAGAGTGCTAGGTTGTAGATTCATTTTCTTTGAATAACCTCGTTTAGCTTGAACGATGGTTTCTTCTGTTTTGAATGCTAGGTACAGGAAAGTAGGAGCTACTGACCGCAGATCATATTTTGTGAAGCTCTTTCTGCTATACACATGTCTACAATATGTAATAGTTGTTTCCACTATCCTCGCAAATTCACATATTGAGTCAATGTTTGAAATTTTACATAATAATAAACTATATAATGTTTCCTTGAAAAAACTATTCCCACTCACGACTTCACATATTGAGTCAATGTTCGAAAGTTTACATAATAATCAACTATATAATGTTTCCTTGAAAAAAAATATGCCCAACTTATTGATTGCTTGTCTTTTCTTTTTTCTTTTCTTTTTTTAAGAGAGAGAGAGAGAGAGGTTTATTTAGTCCCAACTTATGGATTTCTTGTCCTGAATGGTCAGGTATTGTACATGATTTTGGTCTGGTTAGAGAGAGAGAGAGAGAGGTTTATTTATTCCCAATTTATGGATTGCTTGTCTTGAATCATCAGGTTGAGAGAGAGAGAGAGGTTTATTTATTCCCAATTTATGGATTGATTTTCTTCAATCGTCAAGTTTTGTACATTTTGTTCTAGTCAGTACACTTGCAATGGTGGAAAAATTAAAAACAAAATTTATCATAGACTTATTTAAAAGTGAATGGCAACATAAATGATAATATATGATACCTTTTAAGTTTCATATTGTAATATCAATTCAAATTTTATGTTCATTGAGAGATTGGAATGATTGCAATTTTGTGATGTATACAAGGCAATCCACACAATTATATTAAGAGAGAGAGAGAGAGAGAGGAATTTGAAAAATTTAGGATCTATGTGACTAACTGTATTATTTGGAGAGTCGAGAGAGTATTTCATTGGCTAAGATAATTGTTGTGAGTCCATATAAATGTGTTATGTTTTCTCCCCATGGTTTTAATGTATGCTTGAATTGTTGATTCTATATATGATTCCTTATTGTTACACTAATTATCTTTGGCTCTTTTTCATGCAGGTACCATTTGGAATCTGGTTGGAGATTCCCTCGGTTCTTGTAGCTTTTCCTCGTGAAATATTCAATTTCACCCATTTGCACACTGCCTTTGCTTTCACCCTAAAATTCATTTACTTTGGCTCTAGTGGCAATATGGTTTTAGGGTTTTTCACTTGCAATTGTTCATAAATATGCTACGTTTTTCTTTTTGAAACACAACCTTCTTTTTATGCAACAACTCTCAATCTCTTATTTTACTAACATTTTATTAAGTTCAATCTCAACTTCAAAACTAAATTTTTCTTGCTTCTAGTGTATATTTGTGATCATAAATGAGCTTTTGGATGTCCTCAACAACATTTTCTCCTTTAGAAATATCCTCTTCTCAGCTAAAGCATTCACCCTCACACTAATTTCGACCTCTTTTTCTTTAAGGTTGCTTGATCTTTTTCAATCTGCACTTTAGCATCCAATAAGTCTAATGACTAAGTGTTATCATAGATATTACTCGTGCCATAACCATTTATTCCACGTCTCTTCCATGCCAGATTCTCTTCTCTCCCCCTAAGGTGTTGATTCTTTAACACTGAGTAGAGCCTTCTTTGTTTCCTTGAGCAACTCTCCCTGAGGCCATGCTGACATCAATTTTCCATTGAAGTCACATGTTGCTCTTTCTTCCTTTTCCAAAATTTTGTGCTACCTTCTACTTTGTGCATTTCATTATGGCTTAAAGTTCAATTTTCTTTAAATGACATCCTTCTTCTATCTATATTTTTTTAAAGTCCAAGGAAACTTACAATATTTGGCCATGTGGCCAAGGTTGTCACATACATAACATCTTGTGTGGCCAAGAAATCAAGGAAACTACTTATGCCTTCTTATGCTTATATCATTCTTTGCATACAATTTGCATTCAATAGCCTTATGTCCAAAACCATTGCACAAATAACAATAGACATAGAAATTATTTGTGTACCTGATGAATCATGGTATTCTCGTAGGTAGAGGTATCCTTTGTTTGCTTGCTTGAGGTAGCTTCTTTGTTTGTTGAATATTCTGCTCATAATCCTTGGTTTTCTTTCTCTAACAGTCAGTTGCTACATGCCCAAGGTTGTGACAGGAAAAAAATTTAACATCTTTCATACAAGCAAAGAATCTCCTTTAGGACCTTCCAAATTTGCTCAACTCATTTACAGGAGAAAATTACCTTCTTGAAAAGGACATCTTCTTTGGCTCATTTCTGTGCTTTTGGTATTGTTTCTTGTTCTTGTTTTCTTCTTTATTAATCATGTTACCTTGCCCCTTCTCCTACAGATATTTTCAAAGTTGCTTTATGAACTTATGTGGCTTCCTTTGAGCTACTGCACTTTTCTAAGTTATTTCTCATGGAGACAGCCTCCTCTTCTAACTTTTCATATTATTCATTCCTTTTTTCTAGCTCATTCCTTGCTGAGACAACTTCAACTTCTAATCGTTCATATTGTTGTTCTCACTCCTTTAGCCAATCGTTGATCACTTCTCTCTCCTTTAGCCAGCTATTGATCACTTCTTCAACTCTCCTTGCTTTTCCAATTGTGTACTTAGTCTAAGAATTTATTCCTTATACTCATGCTCTCTTTTTTCACATATATGCAACAACTTATTTTGATCTCTACTTTCATTTGTGAGTTTTTATATTTCAATCTTTGCTGAATCAAACATAGATTGATTTTTCATGTGTATTTTCCTCATAATAATTAGGTACATTCACACTAGAAAAGGTCTCATTCGACTAAACACTTTCTCTCTCAGAGGCCTTTTTCTTCTTCCGCTTTTTATTTTCATTTTCTACATTGTTGCTACTAATATTTCCTTCATGCACAAGCGTCAACCTAACCGAAATTTCTTTTGCAGATTTTAGATATAATACCATCTCAGGATCCATATTGTGAAGTTTCTTTTGATTTACACATTTTTCCTAAGCATTCCACTAATGCTCTTGCGTAGAGGAGGAATATTTACAGTATCCATCGCATACTAGCTTCCATACATTAGTTCCATAACCTATTAGTTCATATTTTACTTTTTATCTTCATTCTTAAAATTTTGCAGTACTTAGCACAAGTACACTTTCATAATCCATGATACAACTAGGTCTGCCTTCCAACTATTAATCTAATACAGAAGGAACCAACTCTGATACCAATTGTTGGAAACTCGACTAAACTAAGGGAGGGGGATGAATTAGTTTAGTGCATTCTCGATAATAAAAAAAGATTTTAATATTTGTCTAAATTATTTATTGAGTAACATAACATCTTATGAACAATATATTTAATATATAAACAATACGTAACATGTAAACCACAGCATAAAAATCAACACATGTGGACACCAGATATAAATGGAAACCCATAAAGGGAGAAAACCACAAATTTGTTGTTGTTGTTATGCAAAGGCAAGTCCTACTTCCTCTATTACATCAACTTTTGGAGGTTGTAACCTCTCTTCTATTTTGCAAGCAACAACTTGTTGGGAAACTCCTACTCCCTCTTACATTAATTTTATGAAGGCTACAACCTATAGGAGGCTCCTGCCTCAAATTTTTTTGCAAGCCAGAACTTGCTTGGAAGCTCCTACTTCCACTTCAACACACTCCAACCTATTCTTTTTTTAGACTACAAGGAGACTACAATCCCTTGATACAAGAAAAATATAATATGTTGGTTTTCCTACTTTATATTTTTGCATACCTCTATCTTTATTTCAGCGCCTTCTCCTCTTCAAATATGCTTCACATCTACTCTTCTACCTCTGTTTCTTTATGCCATGTAAGTCATCGACAACAACTCAAGTCTTCCACGCACTCTTTAACATTTTAGCCTTCCAAAATCACATATTTTCTAAACAACCTTTGTGGGTTTTTATTATTCCATGCAGTAATATGAAGTGAATTGTCTTGTCTCTTTGCATTTCACTAGTTTGTTTCACACCTTTTCATATTTTGAAGATTAAAACAAATTTAATGGTCCACCAAATATTATTTAAATGAAAAATATCAGCCGACTATGATTGCATTAGCCAAAATAATTCTAAGACCGTGTAAGTTCATCCCAACTAGGCAAAAACTAAAAATTCTCCATCCAGTATTGCATCACAACTTCTTCAAGCATCTACATAAGCAATTCATCACAACAAATTTGTCAACATCATTAGCACAACAACAATGCACCTCTACAACGCCTATGTAATTGATCATATTATCAATGAACATTTGAACAAAAGTTGAACTAAGTGAACATGAACTATACTGTGTGAACAGGAAACCTTCTATCATCACAGGGACACCACAAGCACTTTTGTCACTTTAAGCACTTCTTCAAATCTGACCTAATTTTTCTTGCTACTCTACACAACATCACATCTGCCAACAAGCATTCACATATCCTCAACACCAACTTCTGCAACATAACATCTTCAACTACTTGAACAACATACTTTGCCTTTGCAATACACTAGCAAGCATCACAACACACCTTACAAAAAAATGGTGACCACATCTATGTCAAGCACGCATAACAAGAATACACAACCAATTACAAAAAAAATATGCAAACAACATAAGAGCTCCTTTAATTCAACAACATAAGAACTCCAGTTAACCACTTCAACACCCTTTTCAACATAACTTTCTTCCCTACAAGCATAACAACCATAACATCAAAAGATCATACCATATGTTATCACAACATAAACATAATAAGCATAACAATACCTACATCAACACGAGCATGTAATTAACTTCAACTTCAACTATGTATACATCAACTAACCCTTTTCCATCACCCTTATCCATCAATGACAATTTTTCCAATAGATTTACCCTGGGAAAATCCAACAACCTTTTCCTTAGAGAAATTATTCAATTCAACAAAAGATACAATTGCTCTTTTTTAGTCAAAAGAAAGTGAAACAAACCAACAAGATAACCTTGGTCAAACCTGGTAAAATTGTCTTCTTATCAAGTCAAAATGTTGCCCAATAGACTCGCCTTGGTCTGCTCTACTGAATTTCAGCCTATTCCTGCACTCAGAAAAAACTTGGACTTACTGCCTAATATACCCAGAAACTCATCCACATGTGTGAAGTCAATAGAGAGAGAAAGACACATGTGTGAGGTCGAATTAGAGAGAGAAGATGGTGGATTTGTTTTCTTCCTTATTGTCCTTTTTCTCCTTCACTTGGATTAGAATATGTTATGTCTTGTGTGATCAAATGGTTCCAAGAGGACGAGGTTGATTGACATATATATAGACTTATTGGGAGAATGAATAGGTGCCACAAAAAGGTAGGACCGACTTGACTTTCTTGATGCCTAAATATTAAATATAAAAATTCAAATTCATTATTTTAAAAATGACATGAAGAACATATCTTGAATTTATCATTACATATATATTCGAAGGGTTGAATTTTAAAAATATGAAGACTCGCCATAGCTACAAATATCCAACACTCCCTCTCAGTTAGGGAGGCATTCATAATGACTTCTTCAAATGTTCTCTTATTGAAAAAAAAACTCTAAGTAAAGGTTAAATGATCTAGCTATGTTGATTTTCCAATCCAATAACTTTGGAAATCATCCTGCATGAACAAGTCATCCCTTGGAACCTATTCAACACCCATTACCTATGGTGAAACCCTAGGTTATTACCATTCTTGCATGCTAACTGAATCATAACTCTCTTTCCTAATGATAGAGGAACTCACTTTCCCACCTGGGAAGCACTCTAAGCCTTAATGCTCTCTCGGTCATTCTCCCTAGCCACATTTTTTGGCTCCTGGTCAATACTTGACTTGTCTATATCCTGACCTAGGGAGAATGTCTGCTCCTTAATGAAACAACATCAAGAATCCCTCTCAACTATTCCAAGCTTGTCCCTAAAGTATACAAACTCCCCCCTAGGAAGAGGCTTGGTGAGAATTTCACCAGCCTACTAGTCTGTAGAGATGTATTGGGGCTTCACTGCTTCCTTTCTTACCATGTCTCGGATGCGATGATACTCGATCTTGATGTGCTTTGACCTGTCATGAAAAATTGGATTTTCTAAAAGCTTCACACAACTTTTATTGTTGCAATGTATCATGGTCAGATCCTACACCTTATCAAGCAATATTGCAAATAACTTTCGAAGCCATACTACTTCAAAACTTGCCAAACTAGTTACAATATATTCTGCCTCTACAATGCTAAGTGCAATACATGTTTGCTTTCTGCTCATCCAAGTTATCAAAGCAGATTTGAATCTGAAACAACATCATGATGTGCTCTTCTTGTCTTCCCCACTTCGAGCCCAATCAGAATATGAGAATCCCTACAGTTGTACTCCATAATTTGAGACATATCTCAAAGCATAACTGACTATGCCACGTAGATATCCCAATACATGCTTTGCTGCAATCTAATGTACATGCCTCAGTTCCACTTGGAATTGACTCAGACTGTTTACTGCAAAGCAAATGTTTGGTATGGTATTAACCAAATACATCAATGAATCAATCAGTTATTGATACATAGAGGGATCCACCAAATCTGACTAAGAGTCTATCAACCTCTTCAGGTTTGTCACCATGGGGGTAGACATGGACTTACATTCCATCATTCCAAATATTTGAAGGATCATAATGATATAATTTCCTTGGCCAAGAAAGATAACTCATAACTTTTTCCATATTTCCAATCCAAGGTAGTAATTCATCAAGCCTAGATCCTTCAAATCAAACTCACAAGTCAAATCCCTCTTGCAATGATCAATGATATTCTCTGATCTTGTCAGAAACAAGTCATGCACATACAATAATAAAATCATAGGCTCACCTCTAGAAACCTAGTAGTAAAGGTTTGGATCAACATCACTCTTGGTAAAACCAAGACTCAAAAAATATCCATCAATTTGAGAATAACAAGGTTGAGGTGCCAACTTGAGTCCATACAAGGCTTTCTTCAGTTTGAAAACATGAGTCTCCCTCTCATGTACCTCAAAACTTTGAGGTTATTCTATATACACTTCTTCTTCAATCAACCCATTGAATAAATTTGTATTCATGTCCATTTGATGCAATTTACAACCGATAAATAAAGCAATAGAAATGATAGTTATAATAGAGTGTACCTGGAAATCGAAGCAAATGTTCCTTATAATCCTATCCCTCTTTCTAGTATAACCCTCTTGTTATGAAACTTTCCTTGTACTTCTCTATGCTACCATCCATTGCATGTTTGATCTTGTATATCCACTTGGAAGTTACTATTGGGGTTCCCATGTTTTGGCCAGATTGCAAGACCAAAAGATGAGACAACATCAGAACCACTTTCAGACCTTAGGATCTAGCCCTCCTAGGTCCAGAGAGGGATCTCTCTATATGAGTCAAAGTATATGTCTTTGAAGCATTAAGTTATGATTTTAGGCTAGTTGTAGGCTCATGGTTGTTGGTTTGATTGTTGAGTTTGGTTGTTGGGGGTCAGGAAAGAAGGCTCCAATATCAGACAAGGATGATCAAAGGAGAAGCTTAGGCAGAGACAGATAACTCAAAGAACATCAAAGCCATTGGGCTATGGAGTCAATAAAGGATTTATTTGTAGTCAATGTGCAAGCTTTCAATTGGGCTAGTCATCTAAATCATTTGGATCTTAAAGGATAGAAGGTGGAATGGAACATTAGGGACTGAAAATGAAAGGAGGAGAACCATCTAATTCTGTCTATAGATCAGGTCAGAGGTCATTTAACTCCAGGCCTGCTTGGACAAAACCAGAGGCAATACGAGGGATCTTATAAAGGTTAACTGGTCGTGCAAGGATCCTAGTGGACAGGGCTAACACTAATCCCCAGTGTTCCCAAACCTTCCAACTAAATCCTACCAAGAACATCTGAACACGGATTTCATCAACTCATACATCAGAGAGCAGGCAATGACATCCACTACACTGGTTAAATCAATTGAAATCAATATTCAGATACACATGTAAGCAGAAAACATTGAGGCAGGGAGAGCAGGAAATATAGGGCACCTATCAAGGGTGAATCCTATATTATACTTCTGTTGCCTACCAGCAGAAATGAAACGAAATGTAGCATGCAAGGAAAGCAAGTCAATCACAAATACAGAGAAAGAGAAAACATCACCAGCTGCTTTAGATCAGGATCCAAAGAAACATGCTTGTCATATTAAAAACAACATCAATCAGGTACATCATAGCCCATAGCTTGAACATTTAGTATGAATACATCAAATCTCAGCCTATCTTACAATATACGCAGAGAACTTGTCTCAAGAGGAGAATACTTGCATTTCACTGATATCTCATCAACAACCATTACAATGTTTCCTTCTGTGCTTTATAGCAAAGGGTGAACCTAAGATCGACTGAAGGAGTAGGTGAAAATTAAATGTATCATTAAACATAACAATGAATGTCAGGGCCGAAACTCATTCTGCTTGAACTGCTATGTATTTAATCTCTGTCACCTTCCTTGTGAAAGAATGATCTGCTTTGGATATGATCTTGACACTTTTGGTCGAAGTACTCCTGGTGTCGTAAACAAAAAATAAAATAAATTGCTAAAAGGTCTGTCTCATAAATGTCTGACTTTTTTTGAGCTGTAGTCTGGTGGAAAACTCTTCAGGGACATGGTGCATAATAAAAGTTGTTTGGGCGCCATGTACTTGATGAATAAAAAGCATTCTGCTGATGAAAAACCATGATATTACCTTTTTCCTGTGCTCAGGATCCTTTGATCGATTCCTCGGGGTCTGTAATTTGCTGCTTTGTCTCTGAAAACATTGACTTAGGGCTTGAGATCTTCATTAGCTTGCCTTAATCTTTCTGCTTGTACTGAATGACTCTGCCCTTTCATCTTGCTTCTGACAGGGTAGCTCGGGCCTTTAATGGTGCTGGAAGGTTTTCACAGATTCTGAACCCTGTTCTTTGAACAAACGACCTGTCTTCACCTTCCCGAGCCTTTTTCATTAAATGTACCACGGTACAAAGCTTTCCTGCATCTCTCAGCCGCTGCATGGGAAACTGGGCGATCATGGCGGCCATTATTTCTTTATATCCCTGCAAGAACACGAAAACTGTGAAGAAATCCATGGACGGGAATGACGGATGCAGCGTGGACAAGATGTGGTCGTGGAAAATAGCCATGCAGACATAGAACTGGGGAGAAATCGCAAAAAATGATGACAGAATGCTCTGGTGGAGGAATAAGGAAACACAAAGCAAATACACGTAATAGACAAATGAAAACATTAAAAAACACGACAAAACCAGAGATATAGTGATGGAAACGGAGAATGTATGGGGCGTGCTCGTGGAGGTGACGTGGCGGGACCGGGAGACCACGGAATAGTCAACGACGAATGGATGAATCTGGACCGTCGATGGGGTGGAGATCTACGGCGGAAACACGACGGAATGTGGACCCGGGATACGGAGGAGGCAGGTTAACGGGGGGTGCAGCTTCGATGAATTACGACAATAGGATGAAACGCTCGAGATCAGACAGTTCGCATAGATTTCGTTGCGCGACTTTGAACCGAAGATTAATGCGTGAAATGAAAGCGGTTTTGCCGCCGTACCAAAGACAGGTGTCAAACGATGGGTGGAATCGCTGGCCTCCGGGGAAAAACCACCAAGCGCGCGAGGGTGGTGCGGAATTTACTGGCGGGTTTAGGAAAACAATGCGTGGTGTGTGTTAAAAATGCAGCAAGATGATGGAGCTTAGTGAAATGAAGTCGCCTTCACTAAGTGGGCCCGCAGGCAAATTCTGGCGTAAAGTCTATTTTTAGACTATGTCTATTTTTAGACTATGTCTATTTTTAGACATATGGAGCATGGTCTAGGGGTTGCAGTATGTTATTCTTGGCGTATTGGTCATGTTGGTAAAAATAGTTGGACCTCTATTTTTTGACCTATAGGTCGAAGTCTATTTTTAGACTTCCTATCCTAAAAATAGGGAAGTCAAATATTATTTACCCTTAATAATATTTGGACTCTAAACAACAGTTTACTCTCTTGGAGCACTTCAGTTCGAGCCTTGGAAGTGGCTCATGCATCTGACAGAGGAATTATGCTATTCCTAAGGTTTGATAGCATCATGCATGGTTTACTTCAGTTGGTCTTCAGTGGCAGAAGTTTGGAGGAGTTAATGAGACGGATAGTGGAGTTGTGTTCTGTTTATTTTAGTTGAACTGATTGAGATTAGTTTAACTAGCTAATCAATTAGTTATGAGTGGAGTGAATTAAATATTATTTAATTCATTGATTAGTAACTCATTATTCAACTCAAGAACACATCAGTTCACTACAGTGCATGATCAGTTCAGTGGAGACCAATGAAAGAGGTAGATGAAAGGGTGGAGTTAGCTCTCAGTGGCGACATCAGTTGTGCATGAGATTTGCACCACACTTGGAGGATTTGTCCATGATAATTGCGTTGTCAAGCCAAGGAGATGCGAACCTTGGATCTCTATATAGACAGGCCTGGATTGCGCAATAGAGGCAAGGCAATTGGCGGTGAGTTTTGAACCAGTAACCTGTTCAAAACTGAGCTAGATTGTGGGTAACTGTATGAGAAAGTACTGAGTACTTGTGAGGAGTATTATACTGAGTTTGTTACTTGATTTCTCCATTATAATATACACAATAGCTGCGGGGTTTTCAGCTATAAGCTTTCCCCATACATACTGTGTTAATGTGTATGATGATTTGATGTGCTATCGCTTGTTTTATTTCCACATGTTTGATGATCTGAGTGGAAGAGATTATGTGTTGCATATAAATTCGAATTGTATGTGATTAGGATAGTCTCGGTGGATAATTAATCATTATTCAGCAAATTTCTACATGGTATCGGAGCTATTGAAGCAGAGATTGATCATCACAGTGATTACAAACTTATTTCGATAGACAGAGTCTGCATGCGGGCCAGGTAGCCTCCGGATTCATCTTTCTTCGGAAAGTGAAAGGTCTGGTAAATGCCCCTTGCAGTCAATCTCTGTGCTAGAAATAATTTGTTCTCACAGATCTAGAGCGGCCGAGCTTTGAGGTGGAATTCGAAATTTTGCAGCAGTTTTGTTTTCTTGGTGCCGGTGTTGAAAATGTCTTTCAACGGTTTGCGACTCGAATATGCTCTTGAAGGCAGTTCGAATTATGTTGCATGGAAGGATTGCATGGAAGCAGTATTAGAAGATAATGGTTTGAAGGAGTTCGTAGATACGGATGTCCAAAAGCCCACTGATCCTGCTGAAGTCGATGCATGGCAAAAGAAGATGGCGAAATGTCGAAGGATCCTGTTGGAGGGCGTCAAGGATCATATTATATCCAGCCTGCATGGAAAGGCTTCTCCATTTCTAATGTGGAAAGCTTTGACGGATCTATTCCAGAGTAAGAGCGACCAAAGGAAGCTGGCGCTCAAAGATAAGCTCAAGAACATCAAGATGGAGAAGGGCGACAGTATCGCCAAATACCTCACGAAGTTCACTCAATGCAGAGATGAGCTGGGAAGTGTGGGGGTGACTGTC